>CABFWB010002695.1:32425-50058 GCA_902151455.1 Timema bartmani | reverse complement strand
TAAAAAAGTATGTTATTTTTCCTTAAATCTCTTAGGAGAAATGTTTGCATAGCAATGATCTATCTCCATTTTAGACTCAATAGTCAATATTTACATTTTTTATTGGTCAAAATGTATAAATGAATAATTAAATATCAATGCGATGACTTGAAGATCTGCAACACCGTATAAAATGTTAAAATTTTAACCAGAAATCGAAATTTTAATACGAAGTGTTAACCCTTGTGGAAGACATTAAACTGTTTGAAATGCTCTTAAGTGGACAAAGATGCGCCTATTTTCTCATTGATTCTATATCATTGTATATTATTTTATGCGTATTCTTATGTGGAGTGGTGATGATACAATGTGCATTATTCCGTTAAGAAATCTTACGAGTTTATAGAAAGAGAGAGAAAGTCTGTGCGGTGCACCGTACCATTTATTTAAGTAAAGGAAAGCTACAACAACCACGTCTTACTACCCGTTACGGTGTATACGCTTATGTACTAGCAACGCTAATGGTTCTAGAGATTAGGAAGGCTGTATTTCGGATAAAGTGTACCCACAGTTGCGTGGAGAGAGAATATAAACTCATTTTAGAAAATTACCCTCAGTTCACCCGACCGCGATTCGAACTTCAATCTCCCCGTCATCACCAGTCTAGTCTACTGTGAAAGTACCACCTTAAACTATGTGCCCATTGAAGTAGGTAAGCTCTCATATTAAAATAATTTTAAAATGAACTGTAAATACTACTTTTAGAAGAAAAGAAACACCCAAATGGTCAATTTTATAAACCAAATTTAATAATAATTTTAAATAGACTACACTACAGTAATAACATCTTAAAATATAAATATCTTTTTTGTCAAAGTTTTGACTACCAAAAGTGAGATCTTCTCAACATATAGTCTTGCAGATCATCTGTTTTGGCACATGGATACATGAAAGTAACTATGGTAGCTTTTTATAGCTACCAGCTACCACCACTCCTATGCAGGATAGACTGTATCTTAGCTACCGAGCCACGGGAACCGGTCTAGAGCCGTGACGTCACAACAGGCCTGCGGTCTGTCACCTGAAACCACATACATTTCACGCCGCGTTCACAAGCGCGCGCGTGACGTTCAGCGGTAACATTTTCCAAGGCCATTCACAGCACTCGTCAGATTCATAAACTTCAATGTACACTCTGGTTGTATGTATCTTTTCCATTAGGATGATCTAGCTTGATCTTTCCAAACCAACTGATTATTTCAGCACACGACATACAAATTGACTTAGCTTAGAACGGGCACAATACCAAGGACCCATCACATCCATCTGCTGCAAACAAACAATCGACCACTGTTAAAGTGTGCATACGGATAGGGTGCACAAAAAAAAGTATCGATGATTTACGATTTTCTAGTTTTAGGAAAAAATATTGATACTTTACTCATTTCTAGTATCGGAATAAATAATCAATACAGTATTTATCATTCTTGTAATGAATTAATTTCGGAACTTACACTTTCCAAACCAACTGATTAAAGCAACACCCAACTTATAAAATAATACAAATATGAAACAGATACAACATCCAGACCCCTGCCCGTTAATTCATCATTGTAAAAGGGAAAACTCACATCTCACCGATAGCTAACTATTCGGACACGCCAGGACTCGAGCTCAGGACCCTTATATCAGTAGGCCGACATGCTACCAACTGAGCTAAGGTGTTGGCCATCAGTTAGTATTGGCAACGAAAAAATAATCAGAAAGCCTTACCTGAATATATATATATACATTTTTTTTATGAGAGAAGATATTTACTATGTTTTTCTCTACGTATTTTTAAAATTTCTGTTTTTGTCTATATACATCAAATATATTCTTAGCAATTAATAGAATGTTTTATCTATCGTATTGATTGTTAAATTACTAATAATAATAATATAGTAACAATATTGTAACATAAGTTTATGTTTAGCTCAATTCTGAACTAAGCAACATGAATTTTTAGCTAGGCCATCAAAGTGGGGGCTTAAATGTATGACAATGAATCATGCCTTTATTTGGAGTAGAATTTAAAAATAAAAAACCCTTTTAAAACCCACCTTATAAAATTATGTTTTAATTATAATAAAAAATGTCCAAAATTGTGGAAAAAAAAATCTTCGGAATATTTAGTTCTAGTTTGATTTTTTTTTAAACAGGAATTTTGATCCTAATCTCATATAAACAGGACCAAAGGGGACTAAAATTTGAAAAATGTTTAGTTATGGTCTTTAGCACCGCGTCCTAATACGCGTTCGGACTGTGGCCTATGCTTCGGTATTAAGTACGCTAGTTGTTTTAGGAACCAGGAAGGCTATATTTATAGGAAGTGTATCCACATTTGCGTGGAGTAAGAGTTGAAGATCATTTAGGATAAACCACCCTCAGTACACCTGACCGGGATTCGAACCTCGATCTCCCCGTCATCGGCAGTCTAGTCTACTGTGAGAGACGTGCTTTAGGCCATGAAGCTACCAAAGTGGATGATTATATTATTTAAATCTCATAATAAAAAAGAAATAAAATATCTACATTAATTGAAATTGTCTAACTTATAAAAGCTGTGGTACAGTACAATAATTAAAATATAAAATTTTAATTGGAATCTAGATAGTAAAAATAAAACTTTATAAATTTTAAATTCCACCGATTTTGATTAAATGAAAGACTCAAGCTTATAATTAAATTCCAACTTCCTACGTTAGTACATGTACAAACGGAGCAACAAGACCCCGTGATGTTCAATTGATCTGAAGCTGAACAGAGCCCGCACACCCACATCTGTCAACACTCCTCTAGTATTGTTTACCGGAGACTAGGAGGTTAGACCTCGAATCCCAGCTGAGTCTAGTGAGGGTGACTTTTTCTCAAAGAAATTCCCACTCTTTATCTTAACGCTAATAAGGGTATTTTCCTTTAAAATCCTAACTTTCTCATCCATATCCCACTAGCGTAATTAAAATGCGTACAGTCCTGGAAGGTAGAAAGAAAGAAAGTGAGCTAAAGAAACAAGAAAAACACTGCTAATATTATAACAGTTGCAAGTGTCATTCCTTCCAGGGAACTGAACCCGAGATCCATAGAGAGCTAGAAACAAGCAAAACACTGCTAATATTATAACAGTTGCAAGTGTCATTCCTTCCAGGGAACCGAACCCGAGATCCATAGAGAACTAGAAATAAGTTTTACAGAGTTACGGCTAATTTTTCATCGAAGAGGCTTATTAGAAAATACAAACACATTTATTTCGGTCAAAATCGATAGTATTTTACTATATTATTAATATTATGTTACAACCAGTGAGAATATTTATTAAAAGTGGCAGGTCTTGACCACACGACTTTACGTATGGATATATGAAAGTAAATCTAGTAGCTTTAATAGCCATCAGATAAGGCCCTTTCTATGATAATTTACTGTAGCTGGATAGAATGGGGTGAAGAGAGATAGAACATGGTTAAATCCACGTGCGTTTGTGCGTCACTTAAAACAACAACAATCACACCGGCGACAAACAGACATGGATGGATGAAAGAAAAGAATTCGAGTTAAAAAGAAAGGAGGGGAAAAAAGTGAGGTCGGAAAGAACGCGGGGAATAGAAAAATAACACAATTGTTTGTGGGTTTTAAAATGTGGCGTCCCCATCTGGATGTACATCGTGTTCTGATCAAATATAGACATCTTCCTGGGCTTAAAACAAGGGTTGTTTAACGACCTTGTTTAGATGACTACCTGCATTGGTAAACACAGACTAAGGCTTTAGTCTAGTCATGTCTGTTTCGCCAGTGACAGAAAGGTTATGTGTACTGAGGTTTCATAAATAGTTTTTTACTTTTCCTCACTACAAATTTTAGTACACTTTTTTTTAAATTCTAACTTTCTAAAAACGAACATATTGACGTAATTAATGGGCCCATACATGCATATAGCCCTAACGGATAGTGAGCTACGGCGAAGAAGAAATTAAAGCAATTAAAGCTAGCTAGTTTGGTCGTACATAACGGTCTACACTGTTTTACCTCTTTATCGTGTTCCTTAAGTTAAATAGTTTTATACTCGCATCAGTGGCCGAATGGTCCAGGCTTCATTGTTGCAATAGACTGGACTGCCTTTGGTGGAGAGATCAGGGTTCAAATCCCAGTCTAGTGCATTAAAGTTGGCTTTACCTAATATATTTCCACTCTATCTCTCCAATAAAATGAGGGCACATTTTCTCTAAATTCAATCATCCTCATCTTAGACATTTTAGATTAAATATGAAATGTGCATACAGCCCGAGCGGGTAGTAAGATGTGCTGCTAAGGGTTATATTTATTTTCTGATAGTCAGTATTCGCACTATCCACCCTTTTTTATTATTTATTTGAGGTATTTAACGTAGACTTTCTAAATTGACTGATTAAATCAGCACAAAAGAATGTTTATGAGCTAGAACGAAAGACTCTACTAATTTTGCCGGTAAAGGTATTTTCATATAATCTCCAAGTTCTTTTACATGCTACAATCGACATGGGACCAATGGCTATACTTCCCCTCCGTAAGAAGTTTTGATACGAATTTTTATTGCTCAATAAAAACCCGCTTACCCCGGCTGGGTTCGAACCAACGAACATCGGGTCTTGAGGTGAACACCATACCCAAAGACCACCAAGGTCAACTCCTCGTTTACATAGAATAGATAGAGTTGTCACTAGACAGTGCTGAAACCATCCCCCTTAAGCATCATGTGCGATTAGGACCGAATGTTTAAGTTTGTTATAGCGTGAAAATACGACATAGGTATCTATGTTAATTGGAGTAATGTGTACCTCCTTTGTGGTGAGATAGAAAACCTCCCAGACGCAAGATGGAGTGCCTGGGATGCGTCCTTGGCTGAATGACTCGGGAGATCATTCTACTCGGGAAGAGAAAGTTCTTAGACCGTGTGCGCTGGGCCGTACCGCTAGAGAATGTTTGTGATCGTGTGTACCGGGCCGTGAATCGGAAATGACTCGAAAGAAACTGCAATAACATGAGACAAACGTGTAGCAAGTTTTAGTTTTTGAGAGGTTTGGAGGGGGGGAGAGAGTCTTATTAATGTTGAGGGTTTGGGTGGAGTGACAACATTAATTTTACGATGTTTCGTAATTGTGTGGGTGAAAAAGGAGAATATATTAATTATTTATGTGTGTGAACGTGTAAACGGAACCGGGCCGTTTTCTGTCGTGTGTAAGATGATGTATGTAAGATCTTGACTTTTAGAGGTTGTGGGAGGGATTTCAATTAATTATTGATGGCTTAAATTGTATTAGTAATATAATTAAATAATCCGATGAACAATTATATTGTCTAAGTTCAATCGGTGTTTTTCTTAATGGAATATACTATGTTCCTTAATTTATTTGACAATTAGGCCTAGTAAAATCTAAGCTTTCTTTGATGTAAGAAATTGTTTAGATCATATTTGGCCACATGAATATTCATAATTTGACATAGGGCAGTAAATTAAATCCAATTACAGCCTTAAACCCAGCTCTTAGAAATGTGCTAATTTAATAACAGGATGAACCCGTATATAATTATTTAATACAACGGTCAGTACCACCCGGAATAGAAACAGATACCACGTGGTATGAGGACAGTGTACTACTATTATTAAATACCATATATAATTTTCTATCTCTCTAGTAGAAGAGGCTTTATGTTTGATACAAACACAAATTATTCATACCAAATATATAATATCATGATTTATTTTTGGATTTCTATATATATGGCAAATACACCTTTTCTCAAGGTGTCTGGGGGGCTCACTCTCGACCATATTCTGAAGTTCTGGTAACAGGAAGGTCTAGGGTTGAAATTAGGCCAGGTGCGTTTGAGGGGTGGTTTCCTACATGTGTTTTATCACTCACTGCTTTTACATCCCATTCTCTCTTCACGTCAATGTAGGTGTAATTACTCTAATAAACATTCTCACTTTTTGTTACTAAGAGTAAGCCATTATTAACTACAAACTTGCTTCTGTAGCCGCATTGTCTATGGATGACGAACCATCATGCAATGTGACACAATTCTTCTTTTTATAAATGTTGAGGAAATACAACATTTTTGAATTTTATATTTGTAAATTAGATACCATTTGGAGAGTTCTAGCCTGTAAGGCTGGTATACCAAATCTGTACTATCTCTTGGACATGTATCAATTTCTAAAAATTGTTGAGCCTTCACACTAAACACGTGCAAAGTTTAGCATCAATAACGTATGTTAACAATAATTTTCACATAAAATGTATCCAAAAGCCATATAGACCTCGACTAACGGATACACGTATTTTGTCAACACTTATAAAAATGACTTTGAAATAAGATTTAAAGCCCGACATTAGCACAATTATTATTGTTACAAATAAAATATTTTAAATATTTCTCAAAAAATGTTAGGGTTAGTGTTATATTTTATTTTTGTATTACTAAGATATTGAATTGTAATACTTTTTACTTAAGATAATTAAAATAAAGATCTTGTTTTAATGTGGCCCCCTCAGTAGTTTTAATGTTCAATGTGGTCCTTATGACACGCCTGCCCTAAACTTTCATTCACTGACAAACTAGATTTGACGAGCCTGACGTCTAGTCTGCATGCCCACTGGTATAGAGCTACCCGGGGGTGTAGTGGTAAGATATTCCCCCTCTCCTCTACATCCTTGGACAATGGGGGTGTGAGGGCCTAAGTGGGTGACGTCACTGGTAAGGCTACAATCGACTGCTCGCGTCACTCCGGTCAATTAACGATTATTATCCCTGAATGGGGGGTAGGGTGTAGGTGTGCACTCGCCCCAATTCGTGGCCACCGGACGTGAACATCGATAATGACAAACCTTTCATACTCTCTAAATTGCTACAGTGTGCGTGGAAATAAAGTTACAGCTGCGTGCATTCAGCTTAAGTGGACGAACTGTTAGCACGTCTGGCATTGACATTTTCCTCTCTCCAAAAGAATATTGTTTTATTCACCATATCTTATACTATCCCTCTAATATACCCACATTTACCCACACTATAACGGTAGAGATCAAAAGGTAGAAATGTAAGGAAATGTACCGACATTTGAGAGGAGAGAGTCTGGAAAAGCAATTATAAAATGCACACTTGGTAATACCGGTTGAGGGTCGATCTCCTAACTCATAGTCACCACTCGTTATAGGGAGGTCCGGGTTTCAGTCCTGGCGTGGTGGCTGAGGACGTTTCTACTTTCTCGCAAACCCCTCGGAGAGATAAAGAATTGTAATCGTAACAATAATTGAACTTGATATTTTGATGTATGTTGCGTTTCTTGATTCCTGAACCTGAAATGTAACGTTTGCGATACCCACTTCAATGGTCGTGGGGTTTAAAGTGCTACCCTTGTAATAGACTAGACTGCCGATGACGGGGAGATGAAAGTTCCTATCTCAGTCGGGTATACTTTGGGGGGTTTTTACAAAATGGTTTTCCCCTTTTTCTCTACTCAAATGCAGATACACTTCATTTAAAATATAGCTATCCTCATCCTTTTAAAAACGATTATCGTAGCTAGTAGTATAAATAAGAACATAGCCTGAACGGGTAGTAAGGCGTGGCACTAGAAAAAAAACCCTGTTGCGATGCTTTCTGTCTGTGTGTCTACTGTATCTCCGCCTGGAGCCAAAACCATTTTACCGATCGGGCTAAAGCTTGATATAAAGTTCGCTGGGGATTCTTTGGAATTAGATATCCATCCCTAGAATTAAGGGTAGTTTACTTAAGGGTGAAAGAAGACGAATAAATTATCTCCAAATTCGCTCTACTGATTTTGATTAAAACTAGTATCTAGGCATTATTTAACATTACAAAGAAAATTGTGGTTCTCATTTTACCGTGGAAATTAATTCAAGGGTATTTTACATAAGCGGAAATTCCCGATTTTTATCATATTTCCGTAACTTTTTGATATACAAAATTGCTAATCATAGCAAACATCTAGGACTATTAAAAATAAAATTCTTAAATTGAAATATATTTTTATATAAGCAATATTTACTAGATATAAGCAAGTAATCTAGATTATTTTTATGAAGGTCTTTGAAAGGGAAAATTGATCGCTATGCTCTTTGGTGGACAGAGATTTTCCTCTTTTCTTAATGTTTCTGTTACTACCTATATTTTTCATTCATTATCTTTGGGAGAATGTGATCATCTCTTTTTCATTATGTTTCTGCATCATAGTATATTATTTTGTTTCACATATCTTACAAGTTTAAAGTAAATGTCTCCATTTATAGGTAAAGAAGCGAGAAAGACTGTGCAGTGAACCATACCATATATTTTTATAAGAGGTTTTCCATTTTTCTTTCACTAAAACACGTGTATATTTTCTCTAAATTTCAACTTCCTCATTCCTATCCCCAAATATAATTAAGATGACTGATTATCATAAATAATAAATTATTATTAGCGCTATTATTATTATTATTATTATTATTATTATCATTATTATTATTATTATTATTATTACACATTTAAAAAGTGTAATAACTACCAAATTTAATTGAAACTGACTATACATTCAAGAGAAACAAAATTTCCACAATATCTCTCATTGCGATGCTAGTATAAACTCGAGCAAAAAGGAGTGAAAAGGGGCGAATCCTTATTCATCCCAGTTTCGCCTTGTGGCCTTCATTTGTTCCATCAAGCATGAAGGTGAGGAAGTGACATTATGAGTGGCATATGACGGTAGCTTTCCTTTTTTTTAAATCTAGAAAATGAGAAGGGAAAGTGAGTTTTTTTCATTAATTAACACGTTTGAAAAAACACTTTCACTCAAATAATTTCCATTCCCCTCACACTTAAGACTTCCAATTTTAACAAGCTATAGTAAGGACTGAAATAACAAAATTTTTTGAATAGATTTCTTGAATTTATTTTTAATTTTGTAAAACTGTTGTCTATTGCAATATTTTTTAAATGAAAACTTTTTATTTCAAAAAATAATACATAGGCAGAATCGGTTGCTATATTTTAAAGGTTTACAGGGCTCGCTAGACACAATTTATTTGTTTACGTACACTTTCTAAACACTGTATATATAAAGCCAGACAAAATCAAAATTAACCAGGGATATTTTAAAATACTAAACACACGAGGAATATAATATTTGATCTTAGTAAATAATTATTTTTAAGCTTTTCTCTGCTCCGTAGCTTGCCACCCTTCAGCGGTATTAAGTATTATTTAGATGAAGTATACCTGCATTTGCATCGACGTGGATGAAAAAAACCTTAAATAAAAACCACCTCAATACACAAGGCCGGCATTCAGACCCTGACCTTCCCGGTCACCAGCAGAACAGACGAGACGAAACTAATGCCTCGGACTGTGTGCCCACCGTTGCCGACTATAATCTCGCCTGGGTAAATATTCTTCCCTCCTTCTCTCTCGTAAAAGTAAGGTTGGTTTATAAACGAGGAGTTTTATCGGTGCCGGTCAAGATAGCAGCGGTCATCACTGTAATGAAAGGGGTGAACTGAGTGAGACAAAATGTTGCAAGGGGTGAAGTGAGACAAAATGTTGCAAGGGGTGAAGTGAAACAAAATGTTGCAAGGGGTGAGTGGTGTTTACACCAAGACCCACCCTACCACTGTGTAATAAAGCTTAGAGATAAGTTAAGGGATGCTCTGGTTGACATTTTTATCGGTTCCTTTTAGTTTATTAGTTTTACAACATGTAGCAATCATGCGACTTTTAGGCAAGTTGGAGTTCAAGTATTAATACTATTGTTAATAATATATAATATTTATAGACCTAGCGTGGCAAGGTGTTCTTTTAATTTGATCATTTGTCATACCATTTGTCAGCGTTACTGAATAACTGTCGATTGTTTAGAAAAGTACGCAGTGGCAAAATACCGGGCTTAAAGCAGTAAACATACGTCACGTCTGCTTGTTTCGGGTTTAAATCATGGTACTTGATTCTACCTGCGGGAGGGGAGAGAGGGTAGTTCGTGTTTCTTCGGGAATCGTCATACGCGCATACAGTACTTGTCTAGAGTTGGTTTCATTCTTTTCTAGCATTTAAGGCGGTTGATTGTGTTGAATGCACTAGCACTGTGAATAATATTCTTGATTATTCTTTGTTACAATGTCAAAATCAGAATGTTGTTTGGTGTGGTAGGGCGCTCAATATAGAGTGATTCTTTTAATTTACCTTATTTTTGTGTCTTAGGTAGTAATTAATTCTAAACAACTTATTTTTATGTTCATTGCAACAATGTCTTTAAGTAAGACTGCATTTTCATCTTAAATTTAGCTACTACTTACTTTACACTTTTAAAATAAATGGTACGGCACACCGCACAGACTTTCTCTCTCTTTCTATAAACTCGTAAGATTTCTGAACGGAATAATGTACATTGTATCATCACCACTCCACATAAGAACACGCATAAAATAATATACAATGATATATAATCAATGAGAAAAGAGGCGCATCTTTGTCCACCTAAGAGCATTTCAAACAGTTTAATGTCTTCCACAAGGGTCAACACTTCGTATTAAAATTTCGATTTCTGGTTAAAATTTTAACATTTTATAAGGTGTTGCAGATCTTCAAGTCATCGCATTGATATTTAATTATTCATTTATACATTTTGACCAATAAAAAATGTAAATATTGACTATTGAGTCTAAAATGGAGATAGATCATTGCTATGCAAACATTTCTCCTAAGAGATTTAAGGAAAAATAACATACTTTTTTAGATACTTATATTTAATTACTCTATGGCATTGGAGAATTATTGCGTTAAGACTTAAGTAGTATATGTTTACAACTAAAGCTCACAAAATTGTATTAATATATTTGCAAATATCTCAGAAACTGTTGCTTTTATAAAAATATATGTCAAATAAAAGTTTTTTATTTCTAATAGTCCTACAATTTTGCAATGATAAGTTGTTTAGTTTCTCAAATAGTTGTGGAGATACGGAAATTAACGCTTCTGTAAAGTACCCTAAAAATCATTTTCATAGGAAAATGAAAATAGCCAGTTTATTTATAATCTTAATCAACGCCTAGATACGAATTTTAATCAAAATCGTTTGAGCAGATTTTGAGAAAACCAAATTTTTCTCTTTTCGCCCTTCAGTAAACTACCCTTAATTTTAAGTTTTTATAGACACACAGACAGACGGCATTGCAAAGACTATTTTTTAGGGTTCGGGGGGTCATGAGACGTCGACATCCATCAACATTTCAGGTTAGTTTTTTTTTACGGTCGCAATACTTAAACTTTAATGTCCAAAAAGTTAAAAAAATTCATATAATTGCGTATAGATTGAAAGTTATTGATTTTATAAAAATATGTTTCGGATAAAATATCTGTATTATAAATATATATACATATTTGTAATGCTAAGTAATTTCATATCTCAAATAGTTTCGGAGCTATTATAAAAAATGTTAATTTACGCATCAGACCGGAGCCCTTAAAGCCATTTTGCCGAAATATTGAGAGTAGCCATTTTGTTTGGAATATTTATTAATGTTCATAAATGAAATTTAATCAAAATCGTTAGAGCCGATTTTGAGAAAATCGACTTTTTCTCTTTTTGCCCTTCAGTAAACTACCCTTAATTTTAAGTTTTAATAGACACACAGACAGACGGCATTGCAAAGACTATTTTTTAGGGTTCGGGGGGTCATGAGACGTCGACATCCATCAACATTTCAGGTTAGTTTTTTTTACGATCGCAATACTTAAGCTTTAATGTCCAAAAAGTTAAAAATATATATATAATTGCGTATAGATTGAAAATTATTGATTTTATAAAAATATGTTTCGAATAAAATATTTGTATTATAAATATATATACATATTTGTAATGCTAAGTAATTTCATATCTCAAATAGTTTCGGAGCTATTATAAAAAATGTTAATTTACGCATCAGACCGGAGCCCTTAAAGCCATTTTGCCGAAATATTGAGAGTAGCCATTTTGTTTGGAATATTTATTAATGTTCATAAATGAAATTTAATCAAAATCGTTAGAGCCGATTTTGAGAAAATCGACTTTTTCTCTTTTTGCCCTTCAGTAAACTACCCTTAATTTTAAGTTTTAATAGACACACAGACAGACGGCATTGCAAAGACTATTTTTTAGGGTTCGGGGGGTCATGAGACGTCGAAATCCATCAACATTTCAGGTTAGTTTTTTTTACGATCGCAATACTTAAGCTTTAATGTCCAAAAAGCTAAAAATATATATATAATTGCGTATAGATTGAAAATTATTGATTTTATAAAAATATGTTTCGAATAAAATATTTGTATTATAAATATATATACATATTTGTAATGCTAAGTAATTTCATATCTCAAATAGTTTCGGAGCTATTATAAAAAATGTTAATTTACGCATCAGACCGGAGCCCTTAAAGCCATTTTGCCGAAATATTGAGAGTAGCCATTTTGTTTGGAATATTTATTAATGTTCATAAATGAAATTTAATCAAAATCGTTAGAGCCGATTTTGAGAAAATCGACTTTTTCTCTTTTTTCCCTTCAGTAAACTACCCTTAATTTTAGGGGTAGATATCCAATTCCAAAAACCCCTCGGGGCAACCCTATGAAAACCCTAGATATCAAGTTTCAGCTCAATCGGTAAAATAGTTTAGGCTCTAGTTGGAGGTACAGACAGACAGACAGACAGACGGAAATTCAAAAACCACTTTTTCGGATTCAGGAAGTCATGAAACGTCAAAATTCATCAAAATCTCGAGTTCGATTTTTTTGACGATCACCATACTTTCTCTACCTGTAAGATAGAGAGAAAGTAAAAACTAAGCAATTTATTTTGGTTCCTGGATACAGGTTGTCATTAATGTGTGGTGTCGTCGACATATAAAGCATTTACTTGAATCATACATGTCTGAAATTATGTTTTTGGTGATTACGATTAAAGACTGGGGGAATAAAATGTTTGCAAAACTTAATGCAAGCAAAGCCACGGGAAAACTCTAGCTAGAAATTACTCATTAAATGGAAAGCGTATGTGTATTTCTATTTCTGTTTGGAACTGTTTCATAACACAATACAATAGTTATTATTTGAAAAGATCTATAGTTATATTCATCCTAAAATTATATTTATTGATTAGAAAATCAAATATGTTTGTAGTCATCGATTTTATCAGTGGTCAACAGATTTTTTATAGCGGGTTAATTAGTACGACAGTACGACACTCAAGTAGATTATGCTCCCAATTTTCAATGACCGCCGATGCAGGTATTGCCTAAAATAAAAGTAATTTTCAGATTAAATATTTACTGCAGACACACTAAATGATATCAACTAAAACAGTTATAAAAGAGGTTCAAGTCTTGTAGAATTTAATATAAATTTATCTTTATTTTAGTGACACCCTTGGAGAACCATGGCGCACCTTAGATTAGTCTACACCAGAGAAAAAGAGAAGAGATGGCATTGTGAAGCTCTTGGCCATGGTAGGCTCCCCAAAATCTTTGGCTAAAAACAGAACTAAGTGGACTGGCATGTGTATATTATATATCGTACTCATCTGAGCTACCCCTCCCTTATTTCCACATCTTACAAACCTCACGAAATGTACTCCCCATTGAATATGATTCCAGGGTTGGTCAAAAACCCCTAGACTTATTACAGACTCTTTCTTCTTGCCACCCCCTTCCCTTTCTACATGTCGTAAGTTCTTGGGGGGAGAGGGGGGCTCAATTTCCGGCTGTAGAGGGAACACAGGCCCCTAGTGACCATCCGACTTCCGGTGATTGGTAAACTGGGTGGTAGAGGGGGAGCAGATGAAAGGGCGCTGAGCGTCGCTTGATGACGTGGTAGATTGGTACATAGTCCCCCCCCCTACCCTTCTCTCCCCTTTAAAAAAAATACAAAATATAATGGTGAGAAAAGTCGTGTTGGGATACATAAGTGTCTAGCTATACAGGGTGTTTCCTCGAATATTGGTTGTTTCACTGGATTTGATAAATCTTTAATAGACTTTTCCTCCATATTTTAGGGTTGATCCAGTGTTAACAAGGACCATTAGGGGTTCTTGGGTTGTTGCCAGTGCAAGTAAAAATTTACGGAACTGTATTACTATACAGTATCCTCTTAGTCAGTATCAAACTTGTACTTTTAATAATATAAGCTTAAATTTGTCCATTGCATTATTTTGTGGAAAGGGTACAGTTTACTAGTAGAGTCTGTCGAGTCTTGATCAACCTGGCGACAAGCTTCGAGCCACCACTGACAATGACCTCTTATATGACCACAGTATAAATAATATATCTGAATATATTACAATTGATATAGCATCAATAGAGAACATTGTTTAGAAAAACACTATGAAAATATTGATATGACGGATAGTGACTAATAATTCAACTATATGTACTGTACTATCAAGAAAATTTTTTTTGGCTTGTAGTTTAATTTATGAGATACATAATTTATACAAAATGATGTGACATCACTTTGCAATAATTATTCAAATTTTAACCATTTAGAATAATAATAATAATATTTATTATTATTATTATTATTAGCACCACGTCTTACTACCCGTTCGAGTTGTACGCACTTACGCTAATGTGTAATGGTAGGGTGATTGTGAGATGAAATGGAGGACCTACAGTTTAACGTGGAATCCGAACCACGGTGGAGGCCTGGCATTCATCACATTCACAAGTTGTGATTAATACACGTCTTTTCAGAGGTGAAGGAAGGGTTTGGCAATCGGATAAATCTGTGCCGGGACCGAGGATTGAACCCTAGACCCTCAGCACAGAAGTCTGGCACCTTACCACTAGACCACCAGGTCACCGACTTTAACCATTTAGAATTTTACATTAACGCGTGAATCAAGTAAATATAAATGCGTATATAATGAATAAAATTATTAACACTGGATTTGGGTTTTTTTTATTCTGAGGGGTAAATACTTATCAATGTGTCTTATTATCAATCTGAGCTATCAGTATTTAACTATGATAAGAATATATAATTTGAGAAATTGTATCTGCATTTGTGTGAGAAGAGAGAGAAAAAGCACTAAATAAATACTAACACCCTAATACCTAGCTGAGACTCGAAATCCAAACCTTCCTGTCACCGTCAAACCAGACTGGGCGACCTGACATTTAATCAACGTTTATACCGGTGCAGGTGTAAAATGTCTTATACTGTTAATAAATTTTTAGTAACTAATGAATCTGTTGATTAAATCTTGTGTCACTCGATTCTAAGTAAATGTACAGCCCGGATGGGTAGTAAGATGTGGCGCACAATAAAAGTATTGTGTTCACATTGCACTTCTCAAATTAAAGATTAAATAAATTCTGACAAAGGCTTGGAAACATATTTTACGCTGTGTTACATGAAATGTATCTCTTAAAACTTTGCAAATCTTGTTAAGATTAAGATTAATAATAATAATAATAATAATAATAATAATAATAATAATAATAATAATAATAATAATAATATTTTTAACAAAAGGAATATCATCCATTTTCACAATTAAAAACTTGTCTTATTCCTACTTAATTACAATCCTCTTGAACAAGCAAACCAACACTAATGAACGTCATATCCTAACTCCCAAGTTTTAATCCTGACACAAAGCGCGTCATAAGTACAACAAACAATTGAAACTTAGACTGCAACTCAAGTCAACAACTCAAGTCATTATCTCACCCCGAAACAAACCTTTCCACTAAACTTCCAGGTTGCCTGAACTGTATTATCAACCGGTTGGAAAGAAAAACGTTTCAACTTCTGGCTTCTGCCGACCTCCCTTTGCTTTCCCAAAAACATTTTGCTAATGAAGATTGATCAGCGAAACGCAATAGAGCCTTCGCTAATTTTCCTGACTCTCTGGATCCGTCCAGGGACTGACTGAAAGCGCTGAATTGAATGGCTCTATTCGAGCGTGTAAACTTCACGTTTAGGATACGTGAATGTGGTATGAAGGCTGGAAAAAGAAATAAGTAAGACTAGGGTTGTTGCAGTTAAATAAAAACATAGGCTCTAGGTCCAGTAATATTTATCAGAGAATTTAAATGGAATTTTATCACTGAAAAAAATTGTTGGTTCAATAAAATAATAATTTAAACGATGTATTTTAACATTATATTTTGAAAATTATCATTCAATTTTAGATTCGTAATAAATAACTTAGTTTTATAATCAAATTAGCGGGTAGTTTTAATTGGTATACCATGTCTTACTACCCATCCGGGATTTCCACATTTTACATTAATGGGCTAGAAGTGAGGAATAGATAGATTAGAAAAAGAGTACCTAGAGGGAGAGGGAGAAGCCAATTATAATTTAAAAAAAAACACCCAGCCAAGATTTAAACCTTGATCCTTCCATTACTTGAAAGTCAGTCTTTTGGGAAAATGACATGTTGTTCAAAGTAATAAGATTTCTATCTTGTCCACATATTGAAGTCAACTAGTTGTGTGTTTCAAGTTTGGTTAAACTCATTAGTTAGCTTAAAAGTGAAATACAAGGTTGTGTGTGATAGATAAACACAAGCAGATACAGTATAGTCACCACAATATTAGTTTGTACAATTTAATTAGATAATATATTGAAAATTTAATTAAATAACAAATATAAACCCACTTCAGTGGCCACATGGTCAAAGTTCTACTCTCGCAATAGACTGGCTGCCAATGAAGGGGAGATCAGGGTTCGACCCTGGTCGGGTTCATTCAGGATGATTTTTCTTATATGGTTTTCCACGAAAATTCAACCTTAATCATCCCTAACACATTAGAGTAGTTATGGAATAGGCGTATAGCCCGAACGGGTAGTAAGACGCAGTGATAGAATAAAAAAGATTAATTTTCTCAGCAGCATATTCACTGACTCCCTCATCACCGTATTTTCTCAACTCCTGGGAATTTTGCTGGGCAATAAGGTAGCGGAATGGCCCCATATAACCAGAAAGATCTAAAAATTGAAAATTTTAAAATTGGGCTCCGGGAAATTATGGGCCTATAATTAAAAGCATTTATTATATGAGGTAGAAAATTAAAATTTGGCAGGTAGAAAGAAGGACAACCCCTGAAAACCACATTTGTTTTTAAAAAAAAAATCTTATTAGGAGCTGTTTAGTTAGGGTGGGGGTTAAAAATTTCCAAAATTAGTAGAAACAACTACTTTTATATGTGGTAGAAAACTGAAATTTGACAATGAGATAAGTCTATAAGGACCCCTCTAATAACCATAATATACTGAAAATTTAAAATGATGAATTTATGAAAGAAGGAGGAGGGGGTAGGTAGAAAAAAAACCTTTGAGGTGAGACAGAAAATTGAAATTTGCCAGGAATTTAGAGGGGCTACTCCAATAACAAAATAAGTGAGTAATATATACTGATTATAATTAAGACTGGTAAAATGGGTAGTTTAAAACTCCCCAAATTAAATTAATAAATTAGTTTTCAGTGTGGTAGATAATTGAAATTTGTCACGTGCGTATAAGAAACACCCTTATTAACCATTAAGGTATGATCCTTGAATTTCAAAATCAAGAAACAGTAAACTGGGGGGGGGGGGGGGAATTTCCCC
>CABFWB010002695.1:15309-32344 GCA_902151455.1 Timema bartmani | reverse complement strand
AATTTCCCCTCAGGATTTCTAAAACTAATATAAAAAACACTTTTTGGTGAGATATGGAATAGAAGTTTGGCATGTAAGTCAATAGAACTTCCCAGATAGCCGAATAACTTCTAAAAATATCGAATTAAAATTTTAATCCCGGGAAAAGAATGAGAATGAAATTGATACTGCTACTATAGAACACGAATTTTCTGTGTGTTTTAAATTTTAAATTTGGCAAGCATGTAAACAAACCACGTAAACTAACATTATAAATCCTAAACATTCAAAATGGGCATGTGAGAACTGAAAAAGTATGGGGGAAGAAGATGTTGCTTAAAAGCATTCCAAAATTATTATAACATCTTCTTTTCTTCATGGAAGACAATTTAAATTTTCCATGTTTATAAAAGAACCGCCCCAATTTAACCATAAAATTTGGAAAGTTTTGAATTCAAAGATAGGAGGCGGTAAATGGTTAGTAAAAAAATAAAACTTGTCGGCATGGTAAACATTTTTAAATCTGCGTTTGCAAACGAAAAAGTCTAAAAATAAACGATTATAAAAACTAAATATTATCTTTAAGATTATCCATTAGCGTTGTGATAACAAAATCGAAGGATCAATTAGCACATTTCTAGCAGTGTCATAACAATTATAATAAACAAATTCGGATGACATAGCTCAGTGAAACATGATGCTATTTGGAAAAGCATTAGTGCTTATCACTCAATCTGTTTCTATAACAGAGAATAATATTTTTGTTTTCTGGCCAATTACTGTGATGCTCTTTTTTCAACATGTTTCTATAGTAATGTAAGCCTATATCTGTTCGTTTATCTAAATTTATGTTCAGTGTAAGGTAAAGATTGCGTTGTTAATGGATTGCGTTTGTCTGTGCACTCAATTTGTTTACGACGTAAATAATTTGTCTCAAATATATAATTTATTCTAATATATTCATCGCCATGATTGGTTTGTGATTGCTTAGAATTTTACAATGATGAACTATCAAAAAAATGACAGCTGGATGTTATTAATAGCACCACATCTTACTATCCGTTCGGGTTATACGCACTTAACACTAATGTGTAATGGTAGTGTGATTGTGAGATGAAATGAAGGATCTACAGTTTAGCGTGGAATCCGAACCACGGTGGAGGCCTGGCATTCCACACATTCACAAGTTGTGATTAATACACATCTTGTCAGAGGTGAAGGAAGGGTTTGGTAATCAGATAAATCTGTGTTGGGACCTAGGATTGAAACCTGGACCCCTAACAAAGAAGTCTGACACCTTACCCCTAGACCAACAGGTCACCTCAGCTGAATGTTGAATGTTCTAATTGATATAGTTTTGGCACTGCTTAACTGTGCGAAAAACAGGTAAAACTGCTAGTCAAGGATAAGAAACTTATTTAATCACTCGTATCAGTCTATTTATTAAAATAAATCCAGATTATAAATGAATAACATTGAGAGTATACGTTTATTTTTATTGTATGATCCAAACGAATGATAAAGGCGTCAGTTTTGTCTTGTTTGTTTGCTTGTGAAAAGGAGGTTGAAATATTAAACTCAGATAGGTGTACAAAGGTATTTTTTTAAATTAAATTGTTTGCTACTCTTCCTCCCCTTAAATGCGGGTGCACCTTTTCTAAATACTCCCCTCCTCCTCTTTAACCTATCAGTATAAATATAAAGAAAGCTTGGGCGGGTAGTAAGAAACGGAACATGAAGAAAAAAATTGTTTTGCTTCCTAGTATCTCTGAAGTTCTAAGCTGGCTATGCATTTAAAAAATTGAACTTGTAAATATAAAGTTTGTATTTGTAATGTGTGACTTTAAGAATTCAAAGTATAACACGAAAGAAGATTAAACACAATTGTGAATAATTTCACTTTAAAACCCTAAAGTTTCGACTTTATAAAATAAAAAGGTTGAAAATGTAAAGGTTCGTTGGCTGGTCTATTATGAAGAAGTATTTTCCTGTGGGTGTTTATTTATGGTATGCTAGCGCTAGAAAATAATCCATAGTCTACCATCCTTTTTTGTGATTATAATATGTAAAAGTGGAACACGACCAATTGACCATATAAGTAATATTGTTGTTGTGTGTAATGGAGCAGAATATAGGCCTACTATATAAAATTAATAAATAACTACTACAACTCGATTATAATTATTATAATAGAGTTGTAGCAGTCAACTATTTAAGGGTCATTCTCAAATTGAGGGACAATTAGGAAATCCAAAAATGAAAAAATTAAATTTCTGTAAAAGTATAATTTATTGCCTGACTACACAAAATTTACTAAAGAAATAAGTAATAATACCAGCAGAGCTTGATTTTACAATTATATCGTGTTTTTTTAAGTTTTACCAGGGTGGCTACCCATAATCCATCACCTCACTAACGGTGTTTCATATGCACATAAATATGTTGTAGTCTCTTAAACCCAAATAAAATATGTATTTTTATTAAGTATACAATTTTTTTAACAATAATATAAAACAATTATAAATCTTTCTTAATTTATTGGAATTAGGATTTTCTAAGTGAAGATTCATACGAAATTCTTGTGTTAGTGATGTTAAATTTTCCAAAATCCAAAGAAAATTAAGTTTTACATTTCACATTTTTTATTTACGTTTTATTAGCGCAAATGTTAATAATAGATAATAATGATTTTTTTTACTAAGATGGTTATTGAGAAATAAGTGATTTTACTATCGTTAAGTGGAGTGACGCGGGCGTTAGCGAGGTGATGTTTGGGAAAACAGTATTTACATCAAAGATTTCACTTTACTAACGTGAGATATAGGTCTATCATCAGTTTCGTCACCAAGCAACGTTAGCGAAGTGATGTTTTTGGCGGACTTTTAGTTTCATAGCTATGATCTATAATAATAAAAGGAAGTGTATGTGTGTGTTTTTTTTGTTTTTGTGCGATGCCCAGCCGAATCTACGACACTCAGAGATCTGAAATTTTTAACATAGGTGGATGGAAGGGTGTCCGAATGAACCTTGAAGCCGGATTCTTAAATTTCTAAATAACCTTTTAGTTGGGTTATTTTTAACCAATGTTTGAAGAAAATATTGTTAATCTGATAATTAAATTCTTATGGCAAATCGGGCACAATTGGGGGGATGGGGCTTATATAATTACTATACCACAGTGGGTCACGGGCAATGCCGTGCGGGATTGCTAGTATAAGTATAAAGCGGCAAACAAACATTGAGATTAGTTCCTGCCTCCATTTACATTCAACTGAACTGGTATTGGATTAGTTATTTCAAAAACTCCATACGATATTAAAGTTAGCGAAGTGATTTGCAATTAATATAATCCATACTGTTTACCTGAATTTTCGTACGTTGACCGAATAATATTAAATACATTTTTAACTAATTAAATAACAAGAACTAGTAAGTACAGGACATCACACTACGGCTAATGGGGAACAGCCGAGCATTTTGGAAGGTTTTAGTGCCAAATTCAAAATATCGTGTTTGTCCAGTGTGTTACTTGGGGACAGACAAACATTGATTAAAATCAAATAGCCAAAGCTATTATTTATACTTTTGGTGAGGACTACTCCATCTAGATATCATGTTCTGAAAATTGAAAAATGATACCTGGACACGGGAATCGAACCCGACACCTATGGCTTAGTACGCCAATGCTCTAACGACTGAACTATCCAGGAATCGTTCCATGTCCAGGGTCATTTTTGACTAATATTTTAAGGCGGAGTCTATTTTGAACGTATGGAAATCAGTACCCAGTCAAAGGTGGCTGCGTTATCTGATAGCTCGTGATTTTAATAAAATCACACATTTGTAGCCAGCGATTTCCGCACGTCCATCATATACTCTGCCTTAAAATATGAGTGAAAAATGACCCTGAACACGGGACAATTCCTGGATATCTCAGTGGTTAGAGCATTAGCGTACTAAGACAAAGGTCCCTGGTTCGATTCACGTGTCCAGGTGTCATTTTTCAGTTTTCAGAATTTATTAAAATGTCGAAATTCGTGAATAATTTATTGAAATGGATTCTTAAAATGAAAATAACATTATTACGGGGTTATTTTACCCTGGTTATATATTTTTTACTCTTTCCTTTAGTTTTTTTTTTATAGAACTTCAAACTTTGAAATTTGGAGGTGGGGACAGTTAGCGAGGTGATGAAAGGGACTTTTAATAATTATTTGGTCTAATTTTTTTTAATATCACCATATTTGAATGTTTTTATTAAGTTTTATACACTTTCTACAATAAAAAAATATTGTTTTGCTTGTTTTAAAAATAAAAAAATATGTATATAGGCAGGAGACATAAACTGTCCCTCAATATGAGAATGACCCTTAACTTAGTACCAAATAAGCCCCAAGATGGCATTGTATTTGTTCGATCCTTTAGTTTAATTGTCTAACGCTTACATTTGGTAAAATCATACAAATATAATGTGTAAATACCAATTTTGTCAAAATAAAAACTTCATCGGTGACCTGGTGGTCTAGGGGTAAGGTGTCAAACTTCTGTGCTGGGGGTCCGGGGTTCAATCCTCTGTCCCAGCATGGATTTATCTGATTGCCAAACCCTTCTTGCACCTCTGACAAGACGTGTATTAATCACAACTTGTGAATGTGAGAAATGCCAGACCTCCACCGTGGTTCGGATTCCACGTTAAACTGTAGGTCCTCCATTTCATCTCACAATCACCCCACCATGGCACATTAGCTTAAGTGCGTAAAACCTGAATGGGTAGTAAGATACGGTGCTAATAATAATAATAATAATAATAAAAACTTAATGTCACAATATTTAAGTTTTGCTAGCTGTTTATCCATATTATTTTGTCCTCCTTGATGACAGTTGTACACCTCTAGAAAAGTCACAATGTGAGGATTCAAGGTCATGCTTTTACCCTGGCTCTTTTTACTCAATCAGGAGTCTTTAATCTTCATGATGGACCTAGACCTCCGAGGCTGTTCTCCCATCGTTCTGCAGGACCGGCAGTAGTCCCTAGCGACGCTAATTGACATCCTATGTCGGCCGGAACGAGCATGCGCACACCAATGCATTAGTAGAATGCTAAGATACTACGTGTGTTGGAGGCTGTTCAGAGATCACGTGATCGGCGGGTTTAATGAACGTCAATAAGGACTGGGGTCTGTCGGTAGAAATTAATGGCCTGGGTATTTTTTATGAGGCTTAGCTGTTGAAAAAATAAAAGTACTCCGAAAATATTGTGATTAATTACTGCAGTGTTGATTATTTAAAGGCGGGAAACAGAAAAAAGAGTTAAGAAAATATTTTTTTTTTAGTATTTTGTTAGCACTGCGTCTTACTACCCGTTTGGGTTATACGCTTTGAGTATTTTTAAATATAATTCGATGTAGTATTATGTAATGGTTTGTTTCTATAAGAATTACCAGTAGCGAGCTACTAGATAATCATTTGACCGTTGAATGTATATATATATATATAAAATAATCATATATATTTATGTATAATAGTTGACCTATATTCATTCAATGTTTTGATGCACATGTAAACCACCCAACCTAATATACTACCTGCCTCTCCCCTCGCCGGGGCCGGAAACTCTTTTAATACACTGTACCCTTCGATTCCGCTGTAAGGTAGCAAGCTTACCTTGTATTATTTCACTATGGTATAGCTTATAAGATAAGGTCATAGTGTAATCCATCTGGGTAAGCCCCGATACCTTTCAGCGTGTGTGGCGTGTACGTGTTCATCAAGCAACAAAAGACGGTATTTTCACTAGACTTTGCTGCTTAGTCATATTTCACATGATTGTTGAGCTATTTGTGGTACAAAGTATTGTTGACCTAATGACCTATCAATTAGGTTACTTTTATCTCTTTGACGAGATATTTATTTTTTCCTTCTTTCCCGTCTAAGGACTACTTACTTGTCACACCACTGAATGACCAATTTGATCCTTTATTTATTCAGTCTTGTGCTTCTTACTGTACATTCGGGCCACCCTCAACTTATATTTACTTAAGAAGACATGGTGAGGAAGGTGAATTTTAAGGAAATGCACCGGTATTATTCTCGAAGGAGGTTGTAAAAACAGCCCCTATTGCCCCTGACAGGGATTCATATCCAATGCTAGCCCCCAGGAGTCTCAACAGTAGAGCTGTGAATATATATTACTTTATTATCTTAGGATTATGAGGATAACATTTAAGAAAATCAACCTCTTCTCGCGTGGAAATTAATAAGTAAAGAGAAATAAATGAATAATAACTCTTTGTATCTGATCAGGTATCAAACCCATGCCTATGAAATCATAACCCTAAACTATTCAACCACTAATAGACCAGCTTTAGTTGGCCATTCACATCACTGAGCTACAGGGCTCATACCAGTGCATTTAAACCCCTTTTAAGGTAGTTGCTAAATTCAACATTTTCCCCTCAATTTTTCTGTTTTGTTACAGAAATGCCCGCAAGTATTAGCTGATGATAAAGGGGTGGTATAAAAAAATAAAAGGTAAAATGGGGGAATGTCGGGGATGAGGGTAATTTTGGCTAGAGTGAAAAATCGCTCTGGAGCCAACAGAAATGCTTGTGTCACAACAGTGGGAGGAACAAAAACTTCGACACGAGATAAGCGAGAGAACAGCAGACAATCCACTCCTCCATTTTCATTCCCCCACCATCACTAAACCAACCAGGAAGTGATTATAGGCTACCTAGTTACATTCCCTCGACTAGAGAACACCTTGTATACAGGGTGGGCCAATGAAATATGACACGCTATTATGAAGATGTACAGAGAGAAGAAAGATCACATAGATAAACAACACAGTGTTTTTTTTGTGGCGGAAGAAAATAAAGTGGTAGAGGGATAGATGAGCTTTAATTTGTCTACAGGCTCAAAGGTAACATCTTTGCTAGTCCCAGACAATAGAGGGAGATAAGGAAGAGGGTTATTATAAAAGGGAGAACGCTACAGAAAGTTTGACGCTACTGTCTGCCAAATTTGTACCTTTGACAAGAACTTCCTTGTTTATTTTAGTGATCAACGTCTTACTCCCTATACTTTCCTTAGTTCAATGCAACAGAATGAAGGTGCGTTTTAAGCAAATATAGCAGCAAGAGTGTAGAAAGTTTGGGGTTGGGAGGGTTTGGACCCCCAAAAGGTTGGGTCCATATATGCGTATAAAAATTTTGATTGGCCAAATATATGGTACAATTTTATAGTGGACTCCCTCTAGAAAAACTAGCTTTCAACGCTCTTATTTAGTTGTCAACGGATAGCTAATTTCCCAGATAGTTTTCAGTTATATTTCTGCGCAAATATTTAAATATTTCCTTTAAATTCAACCTTCCTCATCCCTCTACTCCTCGGCGTACCTGTACGGTTGATATGATAGGCTGTACAAACAAATGTTACTCTACAGGCCTACTTTAGATATGTTAGAAAATAAATAACTTAACCACCTCTTAACAAGGCAATCCTTGAAATTACAAATCTGAAAATAATATAACTTTTACTACTAATTCTAGTAGAAATAGCGTCAGATCTTTATCACTTTGGCTTCATTTTTCTCTCTACTCTCGCTCAGAGTGAAAGATAATCTTTACTTGATTCTTTTTGCTCCCCCCAACCCCCAAAAAAATAGAGAGAAAGGTATGGAAGGAGAAAGAAGAAGTGCGAGAAAAAAAAAGAATGAGTGCGCCTATCTTTTATTTCCTTGCCACGAACAGGCGATACATAACAATGCTCTAAGGGAGAGCAAGCATACCAACTTAAGTGTCTGGTAACAATTAATCACCCTCTCCTACCTCGGAGCAAGTATGATAACAGCGTATCATGATGCATGGCTCATCAAATGGGGCACGAAAACGATTAATAAATAATATTCTTTTTATATTTATATGATATCTAGATGGAGGAATCCTCACTAAAAGCACGGATAATAGCTTTGGATATTTGATTATTAATAATATTCTTGTTGTAATCTCACTTTTTCAATTATATAAATAAACTCGTGGGGATTTATTTTAATGGATTTTCCCTAATTACGTCTAATTCTAGGTATTTATTTTGTGCACCACGTTTTATACCCGTCCAGGATCTCCGAATATTTACACTTAGAGGATGGGACTGAGGACGGCTTAATTTTAAGTAAATGTCCCCGCATTTGTTTCTATTGCCTGACCTACCCATCACAGAAAAACCAGACTAGATGAGCATGATATTTAGTCCACGTGATCACTGATGCAGTTGACATTATAGGCTATAAATATATGTTTATATATAAATATGTATTTATATATAAATTTATATTTATATTTATATATAAATTTATATTTATATTTACATACAAATTTATATTTATAAATGTATACTTATATATACATTTATATCTATATATAAATATAAATTTATATATAAATATACATATAAATATATATTTATATATCAATATACATATAAATATATATTTATATGAATAAATATATATTTTTTTATTTATGTGTATAAATATATACATTTATTTATACAGTAGTTATATACATAACTATTACTATGTGTATATAAATATAAATATTACCATAAATCACGTCACTGGCATCACCATATATATATATGAAACAACATTTACCTTTATACCCGTAGGCACAATCTCAATGTCAAGCTCGTTTAGATTGGTTAGCCTTTACAGAATCGTTGGAGTTCAAATCCAAACTGGGTGAACTGAGGGTGTTTTTACAATCTCCCTCCATTTTAAAGAGGATACAATTCGTCACAATCTTATCATCCTAATACATACCCAATAGTAGAATTATTTAAATGCGTTCAACACAAACAGTTAGGTAAATGTGGAGAGTTTTTGTATATTTATGACATACATTATTCCACAAGAGAGACCGCTATTTTCACATTCTTGAACTACCTCCCGACCCGCCCCTCCCTCCCCCCCCCACAACCTTTCTTAAACTAGACCTTAAAAAAAAGTTTCGGTTGAGTCAGATCATTGACACTTTCAGTTCATCACTTAGTAACTAATTGATTGATGATCCGAGCTGGGATTGAGATGGCGATTTTTCTCTGGTCCTTTCTTTCTGTCCTTCTAGAACTTAATGCAGTCGGGAACTACCTTGCCTCCTCCCTCCCCAGCCACAGTGTGACGGAACAGCAAAACCATTGTATGCTACATTATTATTATTATTATTATTATTATTATTATTATTATTATTAGCACCACGTCTTACTACCCGTTCAGGTTATACGCACTTACGCTAATGTGTAATGGTAGGGTGATTGTGAGATGAAATGGAGGACCTACAGTTTAACGTGGAATCCGAACCACAGTGGAGGCCTGGCATTCCTCACATTCACAAGTTGTTGTGATTAATACACGTCTTGTCAAAGGTGAAGGAAGGGTTTGGCAATCAGATAAATCTGTGCCGGGACCGAGGATTGAACCCCGGACCCTCAGCACAGAAGTCTGAGACCTTGCCCCTAGACCACCAGGTCACCTGAATACTACAATTTTCCTTTTAATGTCAATATCTGACAACTAGAGAAAGCTATTAGATCTACTTTTAAGTATTCATACATCAAGTCATGTGATCTGGAGCTGTCACATTTGATAATTACTAATGATACCTATAAAATAACACTAAAAATATATTAAAATATTATCAATGTTGGCCTAAAATGGTTGTGTTTTTAACAGGAATCAAGGAAACTTTCACACGTGCTGGACCACATTTTCTGTGGCTATTCGCTTCCAGTCTCGTGCCACAGCATCTGTGTTTGAAGCATAAGAAACATCTGCAGTTGAATGAGAGATTTCACACGAGATATATTATTATTATTATTATTTGTGTTTAGAGGCCCATCGACATAATGAGGTCATTAGGTCCTACCTCATGAGATACTTATTTGGGGCTTTTAACTAGTGTTAAGAAAGTTAAATGTTCTATATTTATAGTACGATATGTTAAATCTAAGCCCAGAAATATATTTTAGAGCTAGTTCATATTAATTTTTTATTAAAATATTTCACTGATCTTTTGTAATAATTAAAAAATTCTTAGATTGATTTTGCATGAAGTTTTCTATGCAGTGTATGCAAGTAAGATGTAAATAAAGTTTTCTGGAATTCTTTTACTTCCAAATAATAATTAAGTGAAAATATAAAGAGAAAATGAGTAAATTAAAAACAATTCAAAATGTATTTAAAAATAATTTAAAGATATAAAATATTTAAGCGTGATAATCGTAACTATCCATTAAATTTATCAACAAATTTATACAAGATGGCTTTAGCAAGTCCATGCCTAATTTTTTTAAATATAAATATATAGTAATAAATAAAAAATAAATACCTATTGATTATTTCACATTTTTCTTTTATTTTTATTCTGTTTTACGCATTTTACTTGGTTTTTGAGACAGTTAAATAGGGTAAATAATATCTTCTCCATCATTATTATAAACTTTCAAAATTAAAGTGCACAAAAATCTACAAAAATAAATTCCAAGGTATTAACGATGTGCACATGAACATTTAAAATTTAATGTTGCCAAATTTTGATCATTACAGGTTCTTCAACACCCACCATAGCACCAAAGTAACCTAATGTTTTGTCTGTAGTTAATAAGTAGCTCACGTGAGGCTGCTCATGTGAAAGGAGGGAGTTTTGTGGCGAAAAGCTGTGGCTCTAAAGTGGCACGTGTAAAAGGGCACATTATAGGTGGTTGGAAAGTATTAAAACATATATACCATTTAAATATATTATTTCTGCTCACAAATTAAATCCAAAACTTTTAAAAGTAATGCTTGATTTATTTTTAGTAACTAAGCTAATAATTTTATAAATATTATGACACCACATCCGTTTATATAGTCAAGGCATTTTTGGAATGCAGTAGAATTATTCAAAATTATGGTGTCTTTTTTATCAACTCATTTGTTAAATAGTTAGAAGAATTATGATTTCTTAATGTGGCATCACTTTGAAGTTCACTTTATACTGGATCTACATGCTCAGATGGAAGAATAGTTCATTTTGAACGTTTTGTTCATGAACTACACATATCTAGATTCAATATTTGAGATCATCATAATAGTTAAATAATATTCACACGTAATCAGGTGAAAACAAAACTTCCCCTATATCCGGGATTTAACAAAAATTTACGCGTAAGAAAAATATATTTACTTAAAGTCTTAAATTTGAACGCTCGTGACAGCAGCAATGGTCAAACAATCTTTTCTGTGAATGTCGTAAAATTAATTCTTATTTTTTTTGGATCGGTGGTCACTTTAGGACTGGCGGATAATTTTGTGATAAACGGAAATTCCTACCTCGCGCTAAGGTTCTTTGCGTGACTGCAAATCTTGTTATCGTACAAGGCTGTGAAGTTGTTGCCAAATTTGTTAAGAGCCATTTCAGTTTGGAGCTTACTCATTGTCGGCGCTTTCAGGAATCTTTCATCTCTATGGATCTGTCTATAAAATAGTTGACAAAACAAGACATTTTTACTGAAAGCCTTATATGGTTTAAAAATGTGAAGCATTCGGCCACCTCTGTGATATTGTGGTCAGCCTTCCTGGCTACAGATCCAGAGATCACGGGTTAGATCCCCGCTGCTATCAGATTTTCTGTGAAGCAATTAGTTTAGAACGAGGTAGCTCAACCTCATAAGGAGCTGTTTAAATGAAAATAAATAAATATAGCAGCTCCAGTCTAGAAAATGGCCGTAGGATTAATTGTACTGACCATATGACGCCCTCTATCTATTGAAGTTGGCACTATCTTCAACAAAAGACGATAGCCACTTGGTCGATTTAGGACTGATGCCATTTATTTTTATATAGTGATGCATTCAGATATTTTTTATTCATAGTGCAATACCAAAATAAAATAATAGATAAAAGAATCTTGTAAAGTAGAATACAAAACAAGTAGAATAGAATTACCCGTACTATCTTCTAGATGAGTCTTGAAAGACAGAAAATAAAAAAGTGTGCACTATTTACTACTTATCTATTATATGTGCTATCATTTAAAATAATGTATTTCAACTTCCAGCGTACAATGTGTTATACACATAGCTATGCGTTATGTATGAATATAAACACAGCCTAAATCTTGAATTTAGAATTACTAGTCAGTCACTATCTGTGATTGTAAATAAAAAATAATATTTAATGACTATATTGACCATTTTATTTATAAGATAAAATTTTTAAAACCTGCTGTGGAATTCACTTGTTTGAAAGTAAGGCTCCCATAAAAATTTTGATTCAA
This sequence comes from Timema bartmani, assembly GCA_902151455.1. Lineage (NCBI taxonomy): Eukaryota > Metazoa > Arthropoda > Insecta > Phasmatodea > Timematidae > Timema > Timema bartmani. The sequence goes on along the minus strand of CABFWB010002695.1, from coordinate 20,051 downwards.
GCTCGGAAAATGCCCACACTATAATGAAACGTTTCTACCATTATTTCATAAAAGAATCGCTATAATAATAATTACACTAATAAAACCTGAAAATTACTTTTAATGAATTAATTTTTAATTTATATAAGAAATAACAACTAATAAAACTACAATGATTGAATAAAAATTTAGTTATTTATATCACATTAAAGAGAGAAAAATATAAATATTTTTGCTGGAGTTTTCTAGTATACCAAACGTTAATATTTTACTATATTAAAAGTAAAATTAATGGAAATAATAAATTATGATAATAACTAAAGTGAGAAAGTCTCGCGCTCCCAACCCTATGTTTTTTTTTATCTCTAGAGCAAAGCTTACTAAGACAGAGTAGCGTCACCCAAAATTATGATTTATGGCAAAGTGGTTCAGTTTATTATTGATACTTTCTCGTATGGCTTTTTAAGTTTATGACTAAATTTTCAAAAATCAATCATCAGTAAATTATCCTCTAAAAAGTATTCATCAGGAAAACAAAATTAATTTTATAATCATATGAAATAGTTATGTATATATATTTAAATAGTTAGGTAATTTTTTTTGAAATTTCCAATTTGTGTTAAAAATAAAACCATCTTGTCCTGTAATCTCAGGGACAGACAGACAGACAGATAAATAGACACGATATATAGACAGACATATAAACATACAGGGGGACAGACCGAATCATAAGATCCAGTTTTCGTAGATTCGGGGATCATTAAAACGTTAAGATTCGTTATAATCTTGAGGCCACAATGTTCATGAATATTAACTATACTATATCAATCAAGATAAAAATTAACTTTTCTAAAAAATGTTTAGCCTATGCAACAGAGGTTTTTCGGTTAGATATTCCTGGTCTTCTGTCAATGATGAATATGTAACCGTCTTAAGAGGTTAAGGCAACTTATAGCTAAGGTCAGTTCACCCCGATGAGACGGTATGGAGATGATGAAGATAATTATGTGGTGCCAATACAAGTGTTAAAACTAACTTATGCCTGGTTAATTAACCAGTCTATGACCATCATTGGAACAATGTCTCTACGTTAAAAACACATAGGGCTACACCGGCAATTGAAAATGGTACATCTAGATTAATAGTCAGGAATGCTTACCACTAGACCAAGAGGTTGTCTAATTAACCAGTAAGAATCTTTTGACACTACACTGGCTAATTTATTACTACAAACTACAGATACTTCAAAATTAATTTTTTTTTATTATTTAAATCTTTGGGAAAAATCCTATTTTTGTGTGATCATTAAAAAACTATCCCGACCTTTTGAATAAGTGTCAGGCACACTAACCGCGAGGAGGCCTGCTAGTAGGTTTAAATTCTTGTTCCTAAATGCACATTTATCAAAAACATTATTTAATGTGGTTTAAAACCCACGGAAACTTTTTTGAGAACCTTTTCGCTCTTTAGGTGGTCCAAGCTATGAGTGGGTCCACTTCAGATAGATGTATTTGTTCACTAGCTTTTATTTACCTTCTCTCGCGCGAGAAAAAGAGTAATAGACGCACCGAATCTAAATTTTGGCGCTCTAGTAGTGCAAGCACTCACCGCTAGGTAGAAGCACAACCTTCAGAAACAGATCTAGTGTCCTTGTAGCTTTCTTTCCACGCTGCACAGAGCGCGCGGTGTTGAAGAAATAAAAAAGAAGACTGGTACCATGAGATTTAATGATTAGAATCTCGCAGTCCTCATTTAGCCTTAATCACCTAGATTTCATATAGATATATTTTCAAATAAAATAGTAAAATATTGTTCTTACATTGTATAAGGAAGGTAATAATTTTAACAAAAGATAAGTGAAAGCTTTTTTTTTGCTACATCTCAATATATATATATTTTTTTCAAGGTATCCCTAATGTTGAGATGTATTAAATAAATCGCTAGTAGATGAAAATTGATATTATAAAAGATCCTATTGACTTAAAAGTAGTCTATACAAAACATATAACTTTAAATGATTTATTAATAATAGCTATGGCCAAGCTATCTTGCAACGATTATACCCCCCATAGAGGTCAGATCTCCACCAGGGTGAAGTTACACACTACATACTTTTCAGCCTTTTCCCTCGCTAGTGCAGGCGCATTCCCTTTGAGTTACCTTCATCATTACCTTAAATTGAGTTAACAATAGCTCGTGTAGCTTATTTTAGTGCTTCCCGTCTTACTACCCATCCGAGCTATCCGTATATTTACTCTAGCGGGTAATGGATGAGAACTGTAGAATTTAGAGCTAGCGTACTAAGACTTGCGTGGAGGGAGATAGGAAAACCTATTTAGGAATTAATTTATCATTATATCTGGGCTGAGAATCGAACCCTGACTAACCAACAAGCAAGACAAGACTATACTGAGGTTGTTCTCGTACCCGACAGTGCGCGCTAGAGTAAAAAAAACAAGTTGTCAAGGTTAACTCTTTATTTGTAACTGCTGACTTGTTTAGGGATAACAAAGTTTAATTGACTTTCAGGAAGCGTCCCTTACAGAAAAAAAAAAAGATGTTTTTATAACAGAGCAGGTAAACTCAACTTAACAAGAATCCAATTATATTTCTTAGATCACTTTAAGCCTCAAAGTTGAATAAAATAAAATGAATAATTTATTTTACCTTCCTCTTTTGAAGTTATGACAAATTTACTTTTACTTTGCTGATAAAATTAGGACACCACCGGAAAACTTGTTGACAACTAAGGAAATGGGAAAGTTGTTTTGTGTTTTTATGAATTCACTTTGGAACCGACAGTAGGAAAAAAAATGTTTTAAGTTGAAGCTATGAAATGATATGTAGGAAAATTAAAACGATACATGTTTATAAATATATTAATTTGTGGAGAATATTCGCTGTGCACATTCCATTTACCAATATTAATTTTCATTAATTGTTCTGTAGTGCATCAAAAAAATCATTTCTGTATTTTTAGAGAACTGAAAATCTTAGGAACACTTTTACTAATATGTATAATGTAATACCTTTTTAATAGCCAGTAATATTATACGATATATTAAAAATTATATATATATATATAACATTTATTGTTCGCGTACCGCCAAATTTGATTTATCTTCAACTTCGTACCACCAAAGCTGTTGGTGTGTAAGTCAAGTTAGATGATTATATAATATATATCTAAAATAAAAAAACAAACTACATCTAAAGTAATGAATTGAATAATAAGTTTTAAATGATATATATATATATATATATATATATATATATGAATCGGTCATTTCAGAAACAACACATATACCCAATTTCACCAAAGTGTGTTAGCCACGGATTCTTGTTCTCTGTACGAAACTATATGATTCCACACAGAAAGAACACATAAAACATGGCCAGAGATGTATATAATCGGTATTGAAAGTTTTCAGTCTGTATTGAAACAACACATATCAATTACATGTGTTGTTTCTCCTTGGACTGGCAAACAGCTTATTTCTTGCGATCTCTATGGCAATGAAGGAAATGACAGAGACTTTGCCACGGTGAAAAGAGTACGAAAGCAGGACAGGATTTACCTACCAATTGAGTATACAGAAATTATTGAAAGAGCGAGCAAAACTTTCCAGTTTAATGTAAAGATGGTAAACACTAGTGACATTTTAGACTTCAAAAATCAGCGACAAGAATTCTTTAGAAAAAAAATTGTTTATCGATTGAATCATGTGCAAGGAATATCCCTATAAATAAAAAACAGTGATTCCAAATCTCAAAATTCAGAGAATTTAATTACTCAAGTGATAACATTGGAATGGTGAAAGCTAGCGATTTTATTGGTGGATTAGTTTCACTAACGTTTAAGCTATCTATATTGATTATTTTAATTGAAATTTATTTTAGGTCAAGGTGCAGTTTATAATAAAGTAGAGGTGGATTACAATAAACTTATTTATACGGATTCAGGATTTTAATAATCTTTTTAAGGTGGATTTAATAGTAAATTTAGTTAATATTTTATATTGATTTTGCTCTAAAATATGTACATATCGCCCGTCGCTCTCATTATTTAAGTTGAGATAAGTCGTAACAGAGTAACATTGTTTTACCCAATATGAAGGCCTATTTAGAAGGGAAAGTGACTTTCAACAAAAATAAAATTGATGACCTAAGGAAACTATTTCTGTACATACCAGATGAAAATAAATACTTTTATGACAAGATTTTAGCAGGGACTGTACAGGAAACTGTGATCACTGATGATGATTAAATATTTGTTTACTTTTATGTTTCAAAATTATGTTGTTTTTTTCATGTTTAAAATAAAATAATTACCTATAAAATAAATATTGTTGAAATTTAATCTGTATTAAACATCATTTCTTCCAGAAACAACACATGTCATGGCCGAAAAAAATCCCTATAAAAAACGAAAGACAACTTGTTTTGGCAAAATAGTTTACTGATTATTATATGAGTACTAAGCCCGTGCATTTTCCCCCCAAAACAATTTCTCATTCAAGCAAGTGTTTACAAGTAAGACAGGTTTTTTATTTCCCGAAAATCTAGTTTCAATGACATGTGTTTTTCTAAAATGACCTATTCATATATATATCTTAATATATATAATTCTTCTGTACGTGTGTATGTCACTGAACTCCTCCTAAACGGCTGAACCGATTTTGATGAAATTTTTTGTGTGTGTTTGAGTGGGTCCGTGGATGGTTTAGATTCACAATTGGACCCGGTAGGTGGCGCTGCAATCG
>CABFWB010002695.1:0-15245 GCA_902151455.1 Timema bartmani | reverse complement strand
CCCCCAATATTTATAATAATGAATATAATATTAATAATTGACCGTTAAAAAAATCATAAGTTCATCAATAATTAACCGTTAAGATCTTCTGAAATGTTCATGAATAATTGAACTTCTGAGATTAATTCATAGTTATGTTTGTTTTTCGATACAGCTGATATTTGTGGAGTTGTGGGCGAAATGCCAAAAATGAAAAGATGTTTTATTTTGTATTTTGTCTTGGCAAACACTGAATTTGTAATATTTGTGTTACTCACTAATTGGAGTTGATTGTGAATTTGTAATTGTGATGATCACATAGTATTTGTTTTATTATAGAAATCAATTATGCCACCCAAACGAAAAGCCAACGTTTGGGCAGGACAACGTCTGTAGGGTCCGCTAGTATACATATATATATATGTATATATATATATGTATATATACCCCCGTAGATGTCTTTACAAACCCCGGGGGATACAAATGCACTAAAGGTTGAATACAACAGCCCTAAAATACTGTATAGTGGAACTTTATGTGATTTTACAATTAAATTTGTTTTCAATCTTGAGGGGAAGGAAGAATGAGTTTCACGCCTTTTTTCTGACTGGTCCAAAGTCATGACAAGGTACTTTTTTTCAAATATGATTTATCATTTAAGGGGGCTACCTACAAGAGTTCTGAGACGCGTGGGGGACATTCATTAATCCCGCGTTATTTAAAAATGTGCTTCATACCAAATTGGAGATTAAAGGTATCACTATTCCCCTGTAGGATTAAAAACCTTTCATCTTAAATTTTATAATTTAAAAATCATCTAATCAAAAGGTAAAATTTTTTATTTATCAATGACGTTTCACGTGAAATGTCGTAGCTATAAGATCAAAGTAAATGGTTAGAACCATAGATCTGGTCTTACTTAAACAAATGTTTCTTTTAACAGGACCACAAATTAAAATGTAAAATGATTGAGGATTGTTCTGGTGGCTTTGAAGATTGAGGATATTTCCCTTCAAATAGGCGGGGCCCTTAAGTCGTTTATAGTCAGAGGTGGAATTGGAGAAAACAACTAAGAAATTGTTTTTCTAAATGTTTCAGAAATTATGTCAAATTTTCTGCAATAGTTAACATCCCTTTAATTGAAAGCTAAGGAAATGAACTAAACTCTAATAACTCGGGCAAGTCACTTCACCTTCCAATTAGAGAGGACTTTTTTTTTTTTTCATGAAGCTTAGTGAAGTAATCCCAGCGTGATACAGAGGCGATCGAGCGATGTTCGTTAGAAAATGGCGAAAACACGAGGCACTCCCGCCCTCTGCCATGTTTACGGAGGGTTTTAGGGGCCTTAATGACGAGGGTTGATGTCTACTGAGGGAAGGAATTTGTTGGGGGAGAGGCATGTTTACCACCAAATTTCGATGTTGCCGTTTTACAGAAGCTGGTTTCATTCCACCCATTTTCTATGTTCAAGTAAACTGACCTGGACTCCCGCCTCGTTTTAATTGAGACCTTGCCATTCTTTCATTTAAACCGCAGAACTAATGACCGGCAGGATTTGGCTGCATGCATAGGTGCCGACTTGTAAAAAAACATTGGGGTGCCCTATAAAAAGGGATGTAGGGGTAGTATAACATTTAGACATTTTCAAGCGCTTTAGTTATAAAAAAAGTTGATATTTAATGTACAATGTATTAGTATAAATGTATGTGTAGTAAAATAAAAAAATAAACTTTAATTAAAGAAAACAAATAAGCACAACACACAAATAATACGAACAATACGGTACTGCCACTAACCAAACTATAATGGAAACATTCTGACTTAATGCTAGGCTATCGGTTCACGAGTAGCAAGTGCTACCAACTTAATCACGCTTGCTTATTATAAGATGGCAGCACCTGCCATTTGCTACACTAGAAAACACTGTTCGCAGTGCAGCCTCATAACCAAGATAGAACTAGCACCGTAATATTAAGGTTTTAAAAAGGCTGAAATATTGGAGGTGTTGAGCACCCCTGAAAATATTTTGGGGGTGCTTATTATGCAAAGCCTATGGCGGCATGGATAATATACCTGACCCTTCATATAGAGACGTTGGTGCTTGACATGATGCAATGCCTTTAACTTTTACTAATTTGACTTATCAAACATCCTCTTTCCAGGCAAATGCTTGTGTAGTTCTTTGAATGAATACTTCCTTTTCCTGTTTCATCAGTTTAGTAGTGAAAATAATAGTAATCATGTGAATCCATATTTCGTTGTCATTGAATAAAGTTCGAACATAATATTAGGTTATGTCCATATTTATAGAGTTTAATTTAGAAGCTTTGATGTTATCCAGAAAATTATGTTCCAAAATTCAATATGAGCATTCAGGTGAAGATTCATCCATCGTTACAAACGGGTTCAGTTTACAAAAGTAGGTTATAAATGTTATTATTCCCCCCATCTTGTTTTACTTATTTATCACGTATCACTACCCACTATGGCTATTCGTATAGCCACCATAATGTCGTAGAGATGAGGAACCTGTAATTTATTGAAAATGTATTATCATTTTCATGGAAGAGGAATAGAAAGCCATTTAGAAAAAAACACCCTCATTACACCCAAATGGGATTCGAACTCCAATATCCAAACTATCGGAAATACAGTATATTGCAAGAAGAATGGCTATGACCATGTGGTCACTGAATGTGATTTGCCGATGTTAAATCATTGAAAAACCGCAGGTATTTTAAACATAAATCATAGAAAACTACTTTACTTGACCATGTATGCAGTGAAATCTAGCTTTTCCTTTTCACTTTCTCACTCTATGGAGCTTCACGGCAATAGAGCGACATTTTGATAACGTTAACCTCCATTTTTAAATAACAAAGCCCTTTTAAAATAACGCGCTATTTTTGGACCCCTGCAACGTGTATCAGCACTTCGGAAGGTGGCCTCCTTAACATCTAATTAACACGATTTTTACCATTACTACTCTAATAAGTTACAGCCTGGAGAAATAGAATGTGTGCCTATCAGATAAACGCGAAAATAAAGTATCAAAATATTAAGATTTATTGACTTTTTAATAAAGACTAATTGAATAACTATTAAAAAGATGGGTTTTTCAAGATTAATAAAACCATAGCAACTAAAACTATCAATTTTGTGATTTATTGGTGGATTCATATTTTTAACAGGAGTATATTGAACTGTGATATTTTAAAGTGAGTCTTTGATGCTTAGTGTAGAATCTATTTGTATAAATATAAGAATAAAATTGTTATTTTTTTCAGGCCACAAAACAGATCGGTAATAAACATATCCATAGACCTATTCTAAACTCTCACAATATCTGTTACGGTGTGAGGGAACCAGAAAGTAGACAAGTGGAATGGACTAAAGAGTAGGTGAGGGGTTGGGAGGGTGGAAGGATGACAGAAGACGACCAAACGAGGCGTAAGAAATCAAGCACTTTCCATTCAAGCATTCGTCAGGAGACATTTCATCCTCAACCACATAAGGGGGTTGGAGAGGGAAGTAGGTAGGGAGTAAACTTCTTGAAGAGGTAGAAGAAGGAGTAAAAATCGAAGATGAACAAGAAATGAAGAGCGATTTGATATAAATCATGTGAAAGTTGAGTTGAAGTCCTAAGGAAGTAGTGTTGCCTCCTCCTCTTGGCAACTCTATCCCGGGGAGGTTAGAACATAACGAAGTGGGGAGAAAATAATATTTAACTTTCAAGACATTTTATTTTATATTCGTACGTTTCATATAAAAAAATACCACAATTTGAAATAATGTTTAGTGATTGATTTGATCAGCTATTATGTTTGCACAGGCACTTTGTATAAGTTAAGCATCAGTGCTTCGGAACGCAATCACTAATCTCTCTCCCGTATATTGAATCTTGACTTCTTGAACGCTACGAACCGATTTATCACTAGAAGTTCTTGGACATCATCTGAAGTACAAAAAAAAATCATATCTACCATACTCAAGATCCTTAAGGATTTATTTAACTGCTACCCACCTCGGTGGCGTAGTTGGCTAACGCGCTAGTTTCATGTTGAGCTAGACTGCCGAAGATGGGGAGATCGAGGTTCAAACCTAGGTCAGGTGAACTGGGGGTAGTGGTGGTGGTTTCTTAAATGGTTTTCCACTCTCCATCTACGAAAATATGGGTTCACTTCCTCTATATACAACCTTCCCAATTCCTAATCCATTAGCGTTATTAGTACTTAAGAGTATAACCCAAATGGTAGTAAGACGTATTGATAAATAAAATAGATATATATATATATATAACTGTTTTTTCTTGTGTTATCATGTGATATTGTTAACTCAATATCGTCCGCAAAGGTTGCTCACTTACAAATGATAAGTAGTATTTTAAGTTCGGTATCTTCCTGTGACAGGGACTGTAAGTAGAAACTGTGTTTAGACGTTACATTTAAAAAGTATTCATCACAAAATAACAATAATATAATATTTATATTAGCCCCGCGTCTTACTACCCATTCGGGTTATACGCTTAAGTACTAATTACACTAATGGATTGTGAATTGGGAAGGTTGAATTTAGAGGAAATGAACCCGCATTTACGTGGAGGGAGAATGGAAAACCATTTAGGAAAAACCACCCCAGTTCACCCGAACCTCGATCTCCCCAACCTCGGTGGTCTGGCTCAACACGACTAGCGCGTTAGCCAACTACGCCACCGAGGCGGGTCACAAAATAACAAATATCCACGGCTATTTTTACTCTCGCCAGGGCGTCAATGTAGTATAGATACATTTTTTATAGGCTTTGTGAATTGTTAAGGTGAGGGGGAAGTAAGCGCGAGCGAAGGTCATATTGATTCAGTTTCTATGTCCATAACCTCTTTTGGTTAAAGTAAATACATTTTGTTTCAGTAAATAAGTTTTGTTTAGTTTTCTATATATTATTGTGATATGAACAATTTTTTAATATCTATCATGGGCATCGCATGATTTGACCAGAAATATTGGTTTTATTTAAAAAGTTTATGTTTGAATGTCACTATGCTCACGACAATATTCATAAACTGTTGAGATTTTTTCTAAATTTATTGAACTATACTAAACGCATCTTCAGAAGCAATATTTTATTTATTTTGTACCCAACATTTGTTTGCATAAAAACTGCAAAAATATGGATCTACGTTCGAGTTTCTTTCCATCCAACCTTAACATGGTGAGCTATGAATAATTCGGGTTAACTTTAAAAAGTAATGGTAGACCCCACCCTTTGATTAAACATCTATAAAAACCAAATTATAGATATTTCCTATACAATACATGTACCAATACTTTTACACATATACAAAAGAAATAAATATTGAGTATTTAATATTTACCAAAATACCATACCATCTTATATTTATTAATATGCACACCATCTTTCATAAATGGCGATTAGATAGCACACACATTAGCGTCACTTTTGTTAGAGCCGAGCAGTGTATGCAAACCGCAATAATGGAAAGTATTGCAAATCATATAGTTTAAAACGACAGGTGTGCACATTTACGTTTAGATCAGGGTTTCTCAAACTGTGAAGTGCGCCTTACAGGTGAAATATGAGAGGTTTATTACAGGGGAGGCAAAGCATATTTATTTATTTGAATTAATTGTTCTGCTAGTATGATTAAGTTCTGATTGACTAAAATAAATAGATGTATATTTTCCACATTGATTGAAAAATGACACTTGGAAACGGGAGATAAATATTAATAGATAAATGTTTTCTTTGAAAAGTGAAGAAGTAAACAGATTCTCCTGATTTCATTTACGTATCTGTAAAAAGGGGTTGGTTAGCAATGCTGGCTATTGTGACTACATAATCAATTGGCAGCTACAAATTAGCTAAACTCGTATTTCACACCTATAAAAGATGATCTGAACTATTTTTGTGGAGGAAAATACATTACATATTTTGTAAGCATATTATATAACGCCTGTATATATATATATATATATATATATATAAAGTGTTCACGTCATTAAATGTAAACCTTTATAAAAAGTAATATTTTATAATTAACTGTTTTTACAAAGAGTATATAAGAAAGTATTGTAATCAATGCAAACATTAGATATATTTTTGCTTTAAATTTATCATGAAATTATCTTTGAAATGAATTTTGATAGTGAGGCTTAACCTCTACAGTCAATATTCAAATAAGGCCTGAGCAAAGAAAGTGTGAAAGCCCATGGTGGGGTAGATAAGGCGGTGTCAGTCAAGTTTATGAAGAAGAGCGTTGATAAATAGTTTAACCTCAAGTTCGAATGTAGATCTTGGAAATATACATTTAGGGCTTTACTTTACAAGGGTTTGCTACGCGGACAATTTAGTGGACTCTAATACAGGTGACTAAAACTCTCTAATATTGACATTTGAAGTTATTTTTCAACTACGATGTTTTTGTGTTTGTTTTTATAACCACGTCTTACTGCTCTTCCGGTCTGTATGAATTTTAATCACAATAGTGGGGTAGGGGTTAAAAGGGTAAGATGTTTAGGAAATGCACACGAATTTGTGTGGTAGGAAGAATAGTAAAACATTTAGGAAAAAAAACACTCTCAATGCATTCATCTGATATTCAAACACTGACCTCTAGGGCATCGGTAAATCAGAATAGAAGATTCAAAAATTTAGTCCATGTTCCAGCCAATGTAGATACCACGATGTTAGTTCAATTGTATTTATTCATATGAAATTCTGCACATTTAATTCAAATTTACTCTCTTCATTAAGTACTTTTATGTTATATAGTACACGCCGTTAATATATAGTGTATTAGCTAGGGGTGTGTGAAGGTCACTTTTTAAATGCGAAGCAAAATGAAGTCGAAGCGAAGATTAAAATATTCGAAGAAAAGTCGAAGTCAAAGATAGTATTTTTTTGAAAAAACTATGTATCAAAAATTTCCTTATAAATTTGTCATAGATCATTAAAAACAGACTATCAAGGATTAAACATTGGTGGTAAGCAAGGACTATAGCACAACTACAAGGTTTGTATATGATATTATACCATGGTACTACAACTTGGCGGGTATTATTTTTACAAAATAATGTTGGTGATACTGACTATATTATCTATGCTTACGTTCTGGCTGTTGTTATTTAATTACCAGTCAGTATTTAAATAAACTGTTCAATAGGAGTTCTAAAATTACCATATCTTGAAATATGTAATATTTAGTGAGATATATCGAATTAGTTTATAGTTTATCGAAGTTTTATCCTTTTTCGAGGAGGCGAAGGTTATTGTAGATGTCGAGGTCGTAGCGAAGAAGAATTGACCTTCGACTTCGACTTTAACATTTCGAAGCTTCGCACATGCCTAATATTAGCTCAACTTAGTAATAGTAATAATAATTTGTCAACTTCATATGAACGTGAAATAATCAAAAGTTGAAATAATGGCTCTAGGCTAAGCTATAAAGATTGATAGGTGGGGGAGAAACGGGCGAAGGAAGTTCATGAATAAGTAAACATCTTGTCAGTAAATTCAAGCTAAAAGGAAGAATCGTGTTTCGTATTCTGTCAGGCTATCAATACCAATTACTTGGGTTTTTTCCTTGTCACGCAAACACTTCCTTCTGGGCTGGAAGAGGCCAAAGTTTGATCACAGAATAAAATAATACCAGGACGAGATATACAATGTCTAGGAACTATAATACACGGACCTGACTGAGTAATCCCTTACTTGGGGCAGCTCTCGAGTTGTTACCAGGTCAATCAAGCTTTGGTACATAGATATATGTCCAATTAACTTCCCTATCGTTGGACCAATCACACTCAGTGTTATAAAATAATGTATGTTTATTGGTTAAGTTTGATAATGGATTGGAGATAAAAAAATTATTTGTAAAGTCCTGTTAAGCCTTGCTAGCCTTGGCAACAACCCATCAGTTACCACCAGCTAAAAAAATGTGTTCGATACCTTAGAGACTAAATACCGCAACTATCTAAAGAACAAAGAGTCGAATGGACTAAGGGTACAAACATAGTGGGGAGGCAAGTCAACGGTAAAAAACGATCCAAATAGAGAGTCAGTCTTCAAAATGTTCTAAGACAGTGTAGATGAAGTGCTTTTCGATAATAGTGCCATTAAATATTTGTCAGCCGTTGGGATAAGACATTTTTATGTTCACCCAATAAACGAACAACGGCATAAGCTGTAATGCTAGCTGCGAGTTTCAGGATGCTAGATGCTAGCGGCGCTGCATATGCACATAGTGGGGAGGCGAGTCAAGGGTCAAAAACGATCCAAATAGAGAGTCAGTCTTCAAAATGTTCTAAGACAGTGTAGATGAAGTTCTTTTAGATAATAGTGCCATTAAATATGACATTTTTATGTTCACCCAATAAATGAACAACAGCACAAACTTGGAGAATATCATCACTTATTTTACCATTTAAAAAAGCACACAGAACAATTTTTAAGTATTTTAAAATGGATTACAATACTTTTGAGTACATTAAGAACCTTGTATCACCAAACCTGACAGTAAATCTAACAAATTTCAACAGACAACCCATAGAACATGGTGAGAATAAGTTAGTGATAACTTTACGGTAAGTAGACTTATACATTTTATTTTATAGATAGATAGAATACGCTTTTAATTAATCGCTTGTTAATGAAGATAATGTATGCTTAAGTAAATAGACTGACTACATGATTCAATAAGATGTTTTATTTAAAAAAGTGTATTTATTAATAATATAATATTAATTATAATGAAGAAAAAACACCTTAGAGCCAAGTGGCACTATCTAAAACTTGCTATCATTATTTTGTTTTTGCAACAAGTTTTTGTTCATATTTACAGAGGAATCCCTATTGAAAATAATCGGAGGATTTTCCCCAGTACTGTTTTCACCTGTAGAACAGGGGTAAGAACTTTATACAGCATATATGCTTGAATCTGTGGGATAACTGGGTTTATTAGAACTTGAATAAGCATATTTAATAACCATGTTCTGAACTTCATTCTTACAAAGTCTTTTGTTGATACCCTTGAAGTTATTTACACATGGAAGTAAACTTTAAATTGATTTTCATCTTCGTCGAGTTTTATGAGTTCTTTTTAAGCTCTTTTTTCCTCCAAAAACGATATTTTCCTCTTTTTATTATTATAAAAATAAGTGTTTGGAAGGTGTTAGGATGAATCAAGACATCAGTAACTGACTTGATTTTAGAAATGTCAGTTCCCTTTGCCATACTGACTGGAGAATAAATATCAGCGTTGGCTTCAGAATTCATTTGGCAAGTACACTGAACATCGTCAGTAATACCAGATAGTTCTTCCTCGTGTGTGTCACCTTGCAAAGTTTGATTCCAATAATCTAATTCTTCTACACTATCTCGTTCAGTAGATTCTTCCTTGTTCTTTAGAACTGTATCCTCAGGTGTTTTCTTCCTCTTCAAGTTTCCACTGGATTGTCTTCTTGTGAACTGATCTCTTAAGAAATCCATGAGTTTTAAGTATGGCCAATTTGTCTTTCAGACGGATTCTCTTCCATCTCCAGATCGGTGTTGTTGGGTTTTTCAAAACTCCTTTCTGTAATCATCTATGAGCGATTTAAACTTGCTTTGGGCATCTTTCACTGCAACTTCAAATAAAAAAAATTGTATTGAGATTATTTACTTCCAAACAAATTTTTCTATATAATAATATTGTGTTTATTTTCAGATATCCGGCAACTGGAGCTTCATTCAAAAGTTTAACATTTGCATTCCGTGTAGGAGTCACAACAGTCAGCAAGATTGTCACACTGACATATTATTGCAGCCCATGCACATGCCTGTGCCTACAAAAGAAACCTTTTTACAAAAGAGAAAGCGGTATCTATAACCGTGGACTTTTCCAAATTGTATTGGCTGAATCGATAGAAAGCATGTACAAATTAATGCTCCACCTCATTATGGTACAATGTTTCACAATTACAATAAATTCTATTCCATCAATTTGTAAGCAGTATGTAATGCAAACTACAAAATTATAATAATTGATGTCGGGGCATTCGGAAGTAAAAGTTATGGAGGCACGTTTACAAGCTCAGAAATGTACCTTTTATTGCAAAGCAACAGGATGAACATTCCAGAAGATTTTTTTTTATCAGGAACATACATTAAAATGTCTTTTGTTTTTCTAAGCGATGAAGCAAATCCTCATTTAGTTCATGTGTTAACACCCTACACAAGCTAAAACTTGAATGTTGAGACTGATACTTCTAGTGCACAGCACTCTGGATCCAGGAAAACCGTGGACTGTTAATTCTGAATTTTTTATTCAAAGTGGTGAATATGATACAAGAGCATTGAAACACGATCTATTACTGCTGACAAAATTATTAAGACTATGTGTATTGCAAAATACGATCCTTGATAAGAAGGGTCTTGAAAGACATTTGACAGATACCAAGACAGTTGAATATCGGTAGCATGAGGCTATAGGGGGGGCGACGTGATAACAGAGGCCATCCGTTTAATGCAGCTAAAATTGTGCGTGATAAATTTTAAGTGCTATTTCACGCTCAATCCTATTAGTTTTCCTAAAAACTGAAAAAGTGAAACTACTCTCAGCATAAAAATGAAATAGTAAAGCTTTCAGAGTAGTGTGATTTCGATTTGAAAACAATTTATGTATGCTGGACCATAAAATATATTAGTAAAATATTAATAAGAAGCTTGAAAAACATTTGATAAACTAAGAAAAAACACCTGTACACTAATTTTATTTCTAACAGTAAGTTTGAAATTTTCGTAAACATATAAGCATAAGGTTAAATCATGTTCTGCATTTTAAATTTAGAATAATAATTTTAAAAATATTTTATTTATCTGTAAACTTATTTTGTTCAGACAATTCCTTCCACAGTCAATATAATGTATATCTATTGTGGTGTTCAGCTAGCCTTTGATCCCATATTGCTTCTCGGACCCGCACTGATCTTATAAAACTTTCCACATTAATTTTCTTTAATATTGTGTTTACTACTTCGTAGCAGAGTCAACTGAAGCTGCACTTCAAAAGAAATCTTTGTTCATTCTTCAAGATTCAACAGGATTTATGACTATGCATGAAGCGTCACTATGTGCTGACCAATTGAAATATGTCATATATTAAGCTCGCAGCTAGCATCACAGCTTGACTCTTGACTGGCCTCTCCACTATGTTTTTACCCTTTAAGACGTCACTCTAGTGTCAGATTGGCCTACTGATGATAGGGAGATATGGGTTCGAATTCTGGTCAGGTGTAATTAGGGTGTTTTTTTCTTAAATAATTTCCCACTCTCTTTTCACACAAATGGGGTATATTAAATTTAAAATACTTTCATCTTCATCCTTACCCTATCAGAGTAAATATTATGTATGCGTATAACCTGAACTGGTAGTAAGACGTGGTGATACTTACTATATGGCATTAGGAACTCGAACGTTCATTACCGCAATCACAAAAGTATGCCACCTATTCCTAGCTTGAGCTAATTCTATCTAGTCTATCTCATTACATCCTGTCTCTTTCAGGTCCATCCCATCTGCGTCTGGGTCTTCCCTGTGGTCTTTTCCCATTGGGTTCACCATTCAATACCTTGAACGCGGTTCTAGATACTCCCATTCGCGCTTCATGACCTGCCCACCGTAGTCTGGGAGTTACTACCCTAACAATGTCTGGTGATGAGTACAGGGTATGCAGCTCATTATGAAGCTCCCCACGATTCATCCATTTTTTGACCAAATATATTCACAAGCAGACGGTTTTCGAACACTATACATTTATTTTCGTCATTTAAGGTCAGAGGCCGAGTTTCGCACCCATAGAGAACAACCGGTCAAATTACGGCTTTGTGTATTCTGTGTTTTACATTTCTTGACAGCAGGTGAGACGTCAACAACTTACTGACCGAGTAGTAACAACCATTTCCCGACTGTATTCTTTTCCTAGTTTCCAATCTAATATAATTATCGCTAGTTAAAATTGTTCCTAAATATTTGAATTCATTAACCCTATCAAATTATAAATGTTGTTTGCTATAATATCTAAATTATCATCTTCCATCTGTGTTCTCTGTGTTATCATATACTTAGTCTTTTCAGCGTTCACTTCTAAACCTAATACGTGGTGATATAAAAAAAAAAGGAGTCTGGGGCTCGATTCTCGGTATGATCGAAATAAACAATAACTCGTGAATAAGAGGTTCCACTTTCCAAGTTATAAAATAATATCTTGTTCATACCTGTGGTCACGTGGTCTAAAGAGATAATCTCGTAATATACTGGATCACAGGTGATGGGTAGGCTGATATTCGAATATCAGCTGAGTGAACTGGAATAAGTTTCTGATTCATCAGTGTGGTTTTCCCATTTCTTCTCCACGTGAGGATACCGGTATATAAAAAAAGTTCCTTATCCTCACCCCTTAAATTAAGACGGTAATAGTAATTTTGTTGAATGTGATACTTTTAAAGCTATGTGAGATTGGTTTTGTGGATTGTTCTAGGTTCAGAATAGTCTGTAAGTTGTGTAATGATAAAATAATTTGGCTCGTAAAATACATGTTTAACTATTGATTAAATTAAAAAATAATTTGTTGATGGTTAAAGTATTTCAACTATCAATACTAAAATGGCAAAATATTTACTAGCCGTTTTATATGTTTACTTCTCTCAACCCCTCGAAGAGAGAAGTATATTGATCTTCAAAAAAATCTAATTCAAGATTTTTATAAATTTGACTTTCCATGACTCCCTGAAACAGAAAAAGTGGTTTTCGCGATGTCGTCTCTCTGTTGTATCTTAGACTTGAGATGAAAAATTTTACCTCTCGGGTTAAAATATATAATAAATCAATATTTTGCCTGTTTGCTACTCTAATTTATATTCATTATATATTTTAAAAGCTTATGTTACTGGTGGTATGACTATAGGAACGTGTACCCCTACTCTGACTACCAAACATGCCCCTCCGTGCTCCCATAATTGGGTCTGTGTGACGGACAAGCTGTAACCTCTACTTCAGAGCTGACAACTTCTTCCAAGGATCTAGCTTTCCTTGTGATTATTTTGGCTCGTAAGTACTAATAAACCCAGGGGGGTCCTCATACTGTCTTATAGAAGGAAGATCGAGGGGGATGTTGAGGAGAACGCACTGAATTCATGCGCAATCAACGACCCCTTGTTGGAATTAGATTTACATTCATTCAAATCACCGAGTGTCGAGTCGACCCTTCTCAATTTTCTTTTTACTCGCTATTTTTTTTCTGGTGTTCCTTCCACCCCCATTACCCCTTCCGTCATTCTAAGCCCGAATTTAGTGAAGTGACGTCATCTTCAAAGAAGGCACACCGAGTATCAGTTAACAGCATAGGTGGCACAACCTTTAGTATATGTCATAAAATGTCGAGGAAAAACTAAAATTAGGTCTTTATATTACGTTCTGGAATTCGAGGTTAAACATCAGCTACAAATAATATATATGTTTATATATAGATCTCCCCTAGACCTAAGTGGTCTTGGGGTAAAATTCTCGCCTCAGAGCCCAATGTTCGTGAGTTCAAACCCATTCAAAGTAAACGGATTTTCTTTAGCGGTAAAACTCCATAGCACAACTTCCTTTGTAAGGGAAGTAAAGCCTTCAGTTCCAAGTCGATTGTGACATGTAAAAGAATCGTTGAAGGTATGTGAAAATATATTTCCTGGCAAAATCAGTTGGTGTTTTCACGCTCGTCAATAGAAATTCTGTATGTAAAGAAAAAGGGAAATCACCACAATTTCTGAACTCCCCTAGTACATGGGATTTCTACCAGATGGTGCAGGCAGCACTAACCAGCTGAAGTGCTGAGTGCGCGACCAGCTTCATATAACTAGACAGCCCATCAAACCAACCTTTGGGTTGTTGGCTTAAGAATAAGATAGGCTACATCACCTACATCATTGAGCACGCAGACTAGGGTGTCAACTTCATCTTGTCTAGTTTGCCGGTAATAGGAAGGTTAGGACCTGAATCCCAGACCGGTGTACTAAGGTTATGTTTTCTTAAAGCAAAGCGCACATTGAGGCGCAGTCAACTCAGTAGACACAGCGGAGTAGCACAGGTTTTTGTAACCTGTGTTAATAAAGGGTAGTGCGTGTATTGAGACGTATGGCAGCGCAGAGTTGCGTCGAGTTGGGGTTGAGGCACAGTTTATTGCGTGACCTCCCCCTGCTTGTCACATGTTGACTGAATGATGTGTGTGTGTCCATTCTTTGAGCTTACTGTTTACGTCATCGTAGCGTTAAATACCAACATTTGTGGTTATTTATTAAGTGGTTTTCGTAATGATAGAGTAGCTTATTGAAGCAGTTCATAGTGAACCAGTTTTGTGTGGTACAAGTGATGTAGATTATATATAAAAACCAAGTTGAAATATACCAAATGGAATAATATTGCTTTAACCCTTCATTTAAAAAAGTGATAGATAGTGAATCTAAAAATTCAGTTGTTAAGGCAAACTCATTATGAGTATTTCTCTTCTTTTCCATGTAATCGCTTTCCCAGTATAATATATTTTTCTTTGCTCACATTGCTCAGCGGCATTTGCAAACTTTGGACCTTTACATCGGCATCCGATTCAGAGCTCAGATCCATATGCTGCGAGCTAGCCATCACACAAACAAAACTGCCCTGCGTCTCTCTTACAATGTGCGCACCTCCCCTGCGCTGTGCTGCTTCTCAATGTGCGCCTAGACTAGTACTCGCAGTTCCCCACTGTTCCTTCACGCAAATTTGGATGCAGTTCCAATAAAAATAACATACCTCATCCTTACCATATAAGCCTAATTTAATGGGAATAATCCATTTTGTTAGTAGAATTTGGGGCCAAAGGATTTAAATTTTTTTTATTACTCGCATCTTAGTAGCTGTTTTGATATTAAGTATACATTAATTACGCTATTGGAATAGAATTTTATAGGAAATGTACTTGCATTTGCGTGGAGAGATTGGTAAATAATTTAGGAAAAATCCCCCTTGTTACAGCCAACCAGGATTCTAGCACCAATCTCCCCAGCACCGGCAACCATTCAAACCCTAGACCCGTGGTTTCCAGCCTTTTTCGGAGTACGACCCCAATTTTTGCCTTTAAGTTCGTAACGACCCCTTACATTTGAATCCTAGATGTTTAATTGATATAAAATGATTATATAACTATTATCAAATGTATCACTCAATTTTAATAGACAATTAAAAAACAAAG
>CABFWB010002694.1:86546-99338 GCA_902151455.1 Timema bartmani | reverse complement strand
CCCCGCGCCCCCCCCGAAAGTATTGGCTGGCTTCGGCCTTGTTCACAACCAGCCGAGATTCGAACCATTACCTTCCCTTCACTATAAAACCAGACCAGACAAGCTTGACGCCTTAGTTCATGTGTTCACCGATGTAGGTTAATTTGTATTCAAAGTGCAAAAAACAACTAACACTATTCCTGTGTATTTATATTGAAAAGGACTTCAGCCGGGATTTTAATTCTAGCCTCCCCGTCAGGACTACTGATAACAAATTCCTAATTAGTTTAAATTAATCTACAGCCAAAAAGCTTACCATTTATTAATTTTCAACAAAATCATGTTATTTTCCAAAACCAAGATTAATCCTCAAATTGGGTGAACTATTTATTTTTTTTAAATAAAGAAAAACCTTATTTTGTAGATCTAAAGAAGAAATTAACAAAAATTCAAAGAGTTAATCGTGGGTGTGGCTTTGATCTGAACAAGCTGACATCACCGGTATACTCAAGCGGAAAGTGGCCACAACAGAACATTACACAAAGTGGATGGGGAACCTATGTAACTAGTCATGACTTCAAGGTCACGAGAGAGAACCTGCAGTCTGATCTTATCGGAGCTGTTTAGAAAAAAAAGGGGCGTGGCGTGACGCGATTTTGACATTTACACATCCCTCTCTTTATTCTCGTAGGGGTCAAAACATCCCCCTCCCCTGCTCTTTTTTACACCCTCCCCCCCAGGGCTATTATGACCAAGACGCAAAACGTTTTAATTATCGCTAAGAGCCGAACTCTAACCTTTGCTTCAAAAATGATTATGATTGACAAGTATTGCGAGCGTAATACTTTGGGCACATAAACATTTATATTTGCTAGTTCAACGCTAGTTTACGTGGTCATTTTTGTCGTATTTTAGTTTGCGTTATTATAGGTTATATTTTATGCTATATTGGATGAATAGCTAGTTTGCATTATGTGTGTTTTTCTTGTTCAGTGGCACTATTAATATTTATTTATTAGTACTAAAACTTTACAATGATAATAAATAAATTTACCTGATTTCTGGCCTCTAACTTATTCAAAGGTAATTTTCTTTGCAAAAAGGTTGCCAACAGTTGACGCAGCCCGATAATCTGTACGTTAACACTAGAATCCAAGTCGACGCTAAAACTAGCGGACGATATAAAATGTGATGGTCGTAATAACACAAACGCTAGCTTTTCCTCGAGATTGAAGCTAACTAGCGGTTGAAACCAGTTTTGCTGATGGCATTAATCTGGCTGAGGGCCCCCTCCGCTCCCTTAGTTCTTGTTCGTTGTTCTGGTTGGGGTGGAGTGAAACTCCTTACGGTCAGAAATAGGCCCTTTCTTCGGTCGGTGACTACGTTGATATAACAATCGCCCCGAATCAAAATTTATGTCTAACGGACTCGCATGGAAGATCAAGCGGTTTTATCTGCTTCGGTAGCCGCATGGTCTAAACTAAGGCGTCACCCTCGCAATAGACTAGACTGCCGTTGACAAGGATATAGAGGTTCAAATCCCGGTCGTGTGCACTGAGGGTTTTTCCTTAGAATAGTTTTCCACTCTCCTTCCACGCAAATGCGGGTCCACTCAGTAGTGTAGCTAAGGGGGGCGTGTGGGGGGTGGTCCACCCCGGCCGCACTTTTGACTTACTACAATGAAAATAAAAGTTTTTATTCTAACGTGGTAGTACAAGACGCCAGACGCAATTTTATTATGTACTTCTAGTATTTACTACTAAAGAAATCAAATGTAAATACATAATAAAACACTTAGATTTCCCTATCATTCAAATTCTTATAAATAAAACAAAGCTCAACTTTGATTTCTTAAATATGTGTATATAATATCTCAATATATGGTGGAAACTTAATCCTAAAGTATTCAAGCATAGGCCATGTTCGGGCTTTCACACAATGGAAGGAGTTGGAAATTAGAATTCGACATGGAGCAACAATTGATAAAAAAAGGCACAAAAAGAGGTTAAAAATGAAGTGAATTGAAGGGAAATATGTTCAAGATTGTTGGATATGATTAGATTCCTAGCTAAACAGAATTTAACCTTACAGGATCATCGAGAAGGAATTTATTATGAGATTAATGCTGAATCTGATTCAACGCGAAATAGAGGAATTTTTTTTAGAATTAGTTCATTTGTTGGGGAAATACGATCCAGTGCTATGTAAACATGTTCTAAGAATTAAGCTGAGGAAAAAGTTTGCTAAATTCTATATGTCGCCTACTATTCAGAACGAGTTTATAGAAATTTTGGGAGAAAAAGTAAGAAGCAAAGTTATCGAGCAAGTAAAAAAAGCCAAGTAATATTCTATGATATTCGACAACACTCCTGATATTTTTCATAGGGTTCAAACGAACCAAGTTTTGCGCTAAGTTATGATAGATGGAAATAAAGCGAAAGTAGTGGAATCATTGGTCGATTCCATTGAAACAAAAGGTAAAACCACTGAAAATATTTCAAATATGATTTTGCAAAAATTAGAAAACGTTGAAATTGTTATTTAAAATGATAAAGGACAAGCATATGATGATGCTGCTTTGATAGTTGGTCAACATACTGGCGTCAGAGACGAATCAAAAAATTTAAGAGAAAAGTATAATTTGTCACACATACAAATCACACGCTAAATTTGGCTGGTATGCATGCAGCTTCTGTTGCTGCGAATTATTTTACTTTTTTTGGGGGGGGGGGGGACTTTGGAGCGTTTGTTCACGTTTTTTTCTTCCTCGACCCATTACTAGGATATTCTGACTTCAGTCACTGGTCAAGGTGTCAAGCGCTTAGTAGAAACTCGATGGAGTGCAAGGGGAGAAGCTGTGAGTATTGTAAAAAATATACGGTGTATATATTCGAAAATATTAAGTACCTTAGAACAGTTAACTTGTGATAAATAAATTACCAGGTCATATGCTGGCGTGCTGCTTAGTGCGTTACAATCGTTTCCCTTTCTATGCTTTCTTGGCATGTGGGAATCTGTCCTTCTGGGAATTAACAACACACAGGCCTACCTCCAAACAAAAGAATTGAACGTACAACAATGTGGTATAAAACTCGAGGCTTTGAAAGGATTTTTAACTGAAAATAGAGACAAACTAGTTAACAATTCAATAGCCTATGCCATAGAAGTGTGTGATGATCTTGGGATAGTTATGGAGCATCAACGTCGATGTAGAAAGAAAAACCTGATGGCTGGTGAAGATTCACTAGATTCCGAATTGGCAAATGAAACTGAGTTGAGAAGAGAAATGTTTTCTTCGCTGGGCAGAGTGATCCAAGAAATTTCTCTCAGATTTCAATAGCTTCATGTTCTTGCTGAGAAATATGCATTTCTGACTACGATGACATATATAGCAAGAGTTCCTCGTTGATAGAAAAAGACTTAAGAATTGTATTGCTGTTGCAGCTACACAAAACGAAACAGAGACGAGGAAGGAAGATTCCCTTGAACTTTTGCAGTTTATTGAAAAATACAGTCTTGGGAACTCAGTTCTAAATATTGTAACACTTCGATGAACTTTCCTCACAATTGCTGTTAGTGTTGCTGCATGTGAATTGAGTTTTTCTAGATTAAAATTGATCAATAATTACTTAAGATGTACATTGAGTGTCTTACGATTAAGAAATCTTGCCATACTTTCTATAGAACAGCAAATAACAAATGAAATAGATTTCAATAATAGCATTGAAAATTTTTCTAAGAGCAAAGCAAGAAAAATAACATTGTAGAGTGTTATAATTAAATGGTTCACTTCAGAAATAAATAATGTATCCTTTTTTTCCCCTATACGTCGTTTTAACTTTTTGTCGAGGTATGTTATGTATTGAGAGTGACGGGAAACTCAGGGATCGCTCCGGGCGGCACAAACTCTAACTACGCCACTGGGTCCACTTCCTTTAAGCTCAATATTCCTCTACCCTAGCACATTAGCGTAATTAGTACCTATGCTTATAGCCTGAACAGTTAGTAAAACGCGGTGCTAAAAAATAATAAAAGAGATTAAGTCATATCTTATATCTTCACTGGTGGTCACTGAACTACCCGGGGTGAAGAAGTTGAAGTTCGAATATCGACCGTGTACACTTTGGGTGCTGTTGCACAAATATGCCTACGGTTTTCTTGTCATTTGTTCAAGTAATTGCGGGTGTATTTCCTATAGAACTGCACTTCTCATCTCTATTCAACCTTCGTATTTAAAAATTTACCTAGCTTTTTTTTTTACTCGCTAGCAATCCTTGATAGTGATTAGAACTTACGAATAAAATTTGTGGCAGGTAGGCTACTAAAAATCTATACTTAAAGTAGCCTAATCTTTATTTTTCATTGCGACTTAAAATATATAATTGAATAAAACCATTTTAGAAGGAGTACAGTATTTTCTAGCGAATTCACCATTAATCTCTTTAAAAAAAAGTTTAAACCACAAAGTGAAGAAATTATCTTCAAAGGACCAGGCTAGATATGAAATCGGGCCTCCCATGTCAGAATAAGGAATATACCAGTTAACATAATTGAATGTTAAAATGTACTAAAAACTGAATCAACAATTATTTAATGTTCATTTTCTGAACATCTGATTTAATCACAGCCTGACTTACAAACTAACTTAATAAAGGAGAGAACACGCATACTACACACACGACTCTAGTGCCGTGACCCGTATTGTCTGGTTAGGGGTCGTCCATAAACCACGTAACACTTTTTTCTTACCTTTTTAGGCCCCCCCTCCCCCCTATAGCATCATGTAGATATTTAGCCTTGCCCCCCCTCCCCCCAACCCGTGTTACGTAACTTATCTCACCAAGAGTGAATGCCATTATTTCATAGGGAAGTTTTGTGATACTAAAGGAGGGATTCAGATTTAATACTTCTTAAAATCCATTTTAAATCCTGATTATAAATGATTTCAGAGAGTATTATTATTTATAACATTAGAATTTGAGTATAAGATCTGTGTTACGTAACACTTTGATGTACCCCACCCTACCCCCATGTAACAGCATATAGACAGTAGAGCTCACCCCTCCCCCCCTCAAAGGGTTACGTGGTTTATGGACGACCCCTTACAAGGAAGACCCGCCTCGGGGGCGTGGTTGGCTAACGCGCTGGTCGTGTTGAGCTCGACCGCCGAGGACGGGAAGATCGAGGTTCGAATCTCGGTCGGGTGAACTGGGGGTGGTTTTTCATAAATGGTTTTCCACTCTCCCTCCACGCAAATGCGGGTTCACTTCCTCTAAATTCAACCCTCCCAATTCCTAATCCATTAGAGTAATTAGTACTTAAGCGTATAAGCCGAACGGGTAGTAAGACGCAGTGCTAAATATTATATACCTTACAAGGAAATGCATGCGTTAGACTAAAATATTTCAGGCCCATGAGGTAGAACCCAGGGCTCCTTAAGCTTGGTTGACCTCTCTAGACACTCTACCACCGATAATTCATCTGTCGTAAGCTAAAACCAGGCAGAATATTCCTCGGACTCGCCAATCTCACCTTCTTTCGAGAATAGATAGATTGAAGGAGATAGCCGACACGAGAACGCGTGTTATAAAGTAGGTCAGATGGGTTGTGAACCCGGGACGTCTTCCTCCCCTCCTTCTCGACACCACCCACAATCTCTCATTCTCTTCCTGGTGTTGTAAATCTGGTAACCACGCGAGAGGTCACTGGGTGGTGGTGACCCCTTTTCATATCTCATTTGTGACCTCGTGAACAAGGAAGTCGAGAAAGTTGAGAAGCTATAACTATCTTGGAAATGTATTTTTTTTAATAGCAATAATTCATGTGAAATAAGGTCAGTGCCGGCCCATAATAATGCCAGGGTTGTTGCTTTAAGTCATGGAATCAAGTAGCGTTGCCACCTCTCCCTTATTCTACGGGATCGTCCCGTTTCGGGCTACCTCGTCCAAAGACTTGGTATTTGTCTTGCTACAGTAGCCCCATTGCTTCTTTGGTGCTGACTGACAGTTCACAGCTGACTTCTGACAGTCAACATTTAGGTATATACCTTGACAGCTGCTAAACACATGTTTTTTGCAGATCATATGGTTCGGCGTAGGGATACATAATTTGGTCCGGTAGCTTTTCAAATCCGTCAGCTGTCAGCTGTGAGCTGTCAGTCAGCCCCAAAGAAGCCATGGGGCTACTATAGTTTCAGAACCAATAGAATTGATTAGAATTTCAAAATCTTCAGATGACATGCGAACGAAATTATGAGAATGACCACTGTTTTCTTGTAGCTTCATATTAGCTAGTAAATTAGATCCAAAGCGTGACTGTCGAGTTTGATATAATTTGGTAATCAATCATCGTTTAGGGATTTCCCCCCCACCCCCTTCTTTTGTATACTGTGAACTGCAATGAACGATGCACTTTAAATCATTATAATGACGTCTTCTTTGCGACGGTTCTCTACTAATAATGGAACGAAAAATTTCAACAAAACGTTTTCGTGCACGTCTTTCAAGCACGCACATATTTCGTGCGTGCAGAAATGATCATCTTATCACGCATCTTTATACAAATAACATATACTAAATGTAGTGTTGGATTCATAGGAAAGAATTGAACAGTTTAATGATGAGTAATCGTAATCGAGAGTAAAAACATCGAGGTTACACTAATTTAATAAAAGGAATAGAGAAAAATTGGAATCCTAACATCTTGAATTAAATTGGATTGGTTTTTACTTTCTCTCTATCTTACAGGTAGAGAAAGTATTGTGATCGTCAAAAAAATCGAACTCGAGATTTTGATGAATTTTGACGTTTCATGACTTCCTGAATCCGAAAAAGTGGTTTTTGAATTTCTGTCTGTCTGTCTGTCTGTCTGTCTGTCTGTACCTCCAACTAGAGCCTAAACTATTTTACCGATTGAGCTGAAACTTGATATCTAGGGTTTTCATAGGGTTGCCCCGAGGGGTTTTTGGAATTGGATATCTACCCCTAAAATTAAGGGTAGTTTACTGAAGGGAAAAAAGAGAAAAAGTCGATTTTCTCAAAATCGGCTCTAACGATTTTGATTAAATTTCATTTATGAACATTAATAAATATTCCAAACAAAATGGCTACTCTCAATATTTCGGCAAAATGGCTTTAAGGGCTCCGGTCTGATGCGTAAATTAACATTTTTTATAATAGCTCCGAAACTATTTGAGATATGAAATTACTTAGCATTACAAATATGTATATATATTTATAATACAAATATTTTATTCGAAACATATTTTTATAAAATCAATAATTTTCAATCTATACGCAATTATATATATATTTTTAGCTTTTTGGACATTAAAGCTTAAGTATTGCGATCGTAAAAAAAACTAACCTGAAATGTTGATGGATTTCGACGTCTCATGACCCCCCGAACCCTAAAAAATAGTCTTTGCAATGCCGTCTGTCTGTGTGTCTATTAAAACTTAAAATTAAGGGTAGTTTACTGAAGGGCAAAAAGAGAAAAAGTCGATTTTCTCAAAATCGGCTCTAACGATTTTGATTAAATTTCATTTATGAACATTAATAAATATTCCAAACAAAATGGCTACTCTCAATATTTCGGCAAAATGGCTTTAAGGGCTCCGGTCTGATGCGTAAATTAACATTTTTTATAATAGCTCCGAAACTATTTGAGATATGAAATTACTTAGCATTACAAATATGTATATATATTTATAATACAAATATTTTATTCGAAACATATTTTTATAAAATCAATAATTTTCAATCTATACGCAATTATATATATATTTTTAACTTTTTGGACATTAAAGCTTAAGTATTGCGATCGTAAAAAAAACTAACCTGAAATGTTGATGGATGTCGACGTCTCATGACCCCCCGAACCCTAAAAAATAGTCTTTGCAATGCCGTCTGTCTGTGTGTCTATTAAAACTTAAAATTAAGGGTAGTTTACTGAAGGGCAAAAAGAGAAAAAGTCGATTTTCTCAAAATCGGCTCTAACGATTTTGATTAAATTTCATTTATAAACATTAATAAATATTCCAAACAAAATGGCTACCCTCAATATTTCGGCAAAATGGCTTTAAGGGCTCCGGTCTGATGCGTCAATTAACATTTTTTATAATAGCTCCGAAACTATTTGAGATATGAAATTACTTAGCATTACAAATATGTATATATATTTATAATACAGATATTTTATCCGAAACATATTTTTATAAAATCAATAACTTTCAATCTATACGCAATTATATGAATTTTTTTAACTTTTTGGACATTAAAGTTTAAGTATTGCGACCGTAAAAAAAAACTAACCTGAAATGTTGATGGATGTCGACGTCTCATGACCCCCCGAACCCTAAAAAATAGTCTTTGCAATGCCGTCTGTCTGTGTGTCTATAAAAACTTAAAATTAAGGGTAGTTTACTGAAGGGCGAAAAGAGAAAAATTTGGTTTTCTCAAAATCTGCTCAAACGATTTTGATTAAAATTCGTATCTAGGCGTTGATTAAGATTATAAATAAACTGGCTATTTTCATTTTCCTATGAAAATGATTTTTAGGGTACTTTACAGAAGCGTTAATTTCCGTATCTCCACAACTATTTGAGAAACTAAACAACTTATCATTGCAAAATTGTAGGACTATTAGAAATAAAAAACTTTTATTTGACATATATTTTTATAAAAGCAACAGTTTCTGAGATATTTGCAAATATATTAATACAATTTTGTGAGCTTTAGTTGTAAACATATACTACTTAAGTCTTAACGCAATAATTCTCCAATGCCATAGAGTAATTAAATATAAGTATCTAAAAAAGTATGTTATTTTTCCTTAAAGCTCTTAGGAGAAATGTTTGCATAGCAATGATCTATCTCCATTTTAGACTCAATAGTCAATATTTACATTTTTTATTGGTCAAAATGTATAAATGAATAATTAAATATCAATGCGATGACTTGAAGATCTGCAACACCTTATAAAATGTTAAAATTTTAACCAGAAATCGAAATTTTAATACGAAGTGTTGACCCTTGTGGAAGACATTAAACTGTTTGAAATGCTCTTAGGTGGACAAAGATGCGCCTCTTTTCTCATTGATTATATATCATTGTATATTATTTTATGCGTGTTCTTATGTGGAGTGGTGATGATACAATGTACATTATTCCGTTCAGAAATCTTACGAGTTTATAGAAAGAGAGAGAAAGTCTGTGCGGTGCGCCGTACCATTTATTTTTATATATAGACAAATCATTAATCATATATGGAGATCATTCAAATACACTTTGACAAAATAAAGAGCCTATGTGGTAATAGTAATAATAATAATGACGTGTATGGGCTATATCAATATGTAGCCCAGTAGTGGTAAATTTAGCCAGTACAAATGTACCGTTGCCCAGGGAACACCAGAATGTACTAATAACTATATATATAGGATATGCAACCACTGTCACCTATTTACCATTTATTTATTTTGAAAATTAAGAAATGGGCTGCTTACACAAGTCCGTACCAAGGTAGAGTGCTTTGTGCCTTTCCTAACAAAAGTATTATTAATAATATATTTGAGAATTCCTCTCATTTCCTGGTCTAGTAGCTTATTGGAGATGTATAAAATCCATAAAATAAGCAACTGAAATTAATTTTTTTTAATTCAAAAGGAATTAGATGTTAAGAAAAATCTTATCCATTTCCACGAGACACTTTCCATTCTTCCACAAATAAATCATGGCCTTGTGCTATCAACAAATCACACAATTTATCAAAGTACTTTAAAACTCTCCAAAGTTAAGGAAATGGCGTTCTTTCCCTCATCCGCATATTTGTTTAAAAATGTTTCTAATACAACATTGTAACATCATATAATCGCCCGTGTTTTTAGAGTTTTTACAAAATAGTTTGTGTTTATTTTTACAAGAATTATAATTAATCATCCGCCAAATGTTATGTTTCTACTTAGAACGTATAAACAAGAAAGCTAATTTGGCTCTTACCTTAACTTTGGGATGCTTAGTTACGTGAAAATGTATTCCTTGTTCAAAGAAATGGTTAACATTAGATTTTCAATATTAATTTTTAAACTGATGCGTATAATAAAATTATAATCTATAAAAACTAGGAAGGAAGTGGCGTCCACTTTTAAAATGCAGGATTATAATATTATCAGAGATACTATAAACTTAACTCAGCACATCCCAATATTACTTGGACACTATTATGGATGGACTCAAGAATGGAAGACACGGTGGAAATAATTTTATTTTGATCGGTTGTTAGCTTTCATTACCATTAGTGCTGCCATCCTGTGACAAGACTTTTAACCTGTCGAAACCCGATCCCGCCGGCTGTTCAGATAAGAAAGACGATCTTGGAGGAGATGAGCAGTGATTTTTAAGCATTCGCGCGATAAATTTAGCAAGGTTAAATGAAGTGGGAATAATGTGATGTGTGGAAAAAAACGTGGGTTCCTTCTTTCTTTTCTACAAGGTTGGGTAAAGTTAGGTAATGTTTTTTTTATATTTAAAGCCATAAAAATCTGGTCATTTGCAAGGTTGTAACTTGGAACTAGAAATATGTGCTTGAAAATTTTCCCTTAGTTTTGTTTTCCTTGAAATGTTTAGTTTTTGAAAGTTTTAATTTAAAAAATCTATCTATTTAAATAAAACAAATTCAATCGATATAGCCAGAATCTAATTTATCTTAAGGACGTTAACACCAGAAACATATTCTAATAAGTTACAATAAACCAATAACGACAACTCCAGTTCTCTTTTCACACTCACGTACCGACTACCGAGTGTAGCGCTTGGTGGTTGAATGCGTCACTAACGTCGGGTCTGCTGTAGACCAGATATGTTAATACTGCAATATTATAATTAAAGCCTTAACGAATACATTCCCATATGTGATTCGATTATGTGAAAATTTATCGAAACATTTTAGTCTATAATTGCTATTATTTGTTTTAATNCAAAACCCCCCCCCGAAAAAAATATTTAGAGTTTTTAGTATAACCTGGTTAGGGCCCAAATTTTGCTCCTGTTTAGAAGCTCCCCCCCCCCCCCCCACTCCTGTCACGCACATGAGCTACTGTACCACTTAACTATGCCACTAAACTTTTATTTTTCTGAAGAAACGTCAAAAACTGTAGCTCATAAGAGTGAAAGTGGGCTGCTTACTAAACGCCCGACCCTAGCTTTGGATATATAGTAGTTGAACCTTCAAACACCACACAGGCTCGAACTAGGGTACTCAAGAGCGAACCTGTAGTCGAACTTCCTAGCCAAACAATACATACTGTATTTAATTGAAACCACTGTTTATCGTATGAATAATAGTTTGTTAAATTTAATTTGCATTTCTTTAAATTAATTAAAACAGTAAGGGTTCACAACCGACGCAATATAGATGAATGGACAAATGATCATGATCGAAGCAAGGACAGCTATTTTTCTACTTTGAATTCAGCAGTAATATTTTAATGTTAGAGTAAATTCTATGAACATAAAGCCACTTTAATATTTCATGTTCAACTAAATACCACAGTTATTTTGACCTCTATTTAGGGATATCATCAGTATTTTGGTGTGGTGTATTCTGACAGAATTACACTTCAAGCATCACGGATGATACCACTGGTGGTTTATCTATCTTTGTTGATGTGCCTAGTTTTGACATCGCCAGCATTTGTTTGGATAATCTGCTGACATAACTACATTAATAAGTAATAACATTGACAGTATTTTGTTCAGGTGTATTCTTATTTCACCCAAATCGTAATAGTGTCACTAGCTTGTTAATATATTCAATATCGTTATAATTATAACTTCAACATTATTTTGTAAGAGTGTTACACCCAGAACATTGTCAGTATTTTGTTGGGGTGTACACTCCATCTCGGTGGCAAAGTTGGAACAGGTGTGGGATGAACAAGAGATGACGTCACAAAGTAAGTGTGTCTCGATAGAACTTAAAATGCCACTAGTACATTGACCCAGACGTCCCTGGTGACCTTCAAGATCACTCCTACTACATTATATCGAGGACCTTAGCGAGCTAGGTATTTTGAATCGATAAATAGATAGTTAACAATTACTTGGCACTGCCCTCAAACGTGACTACGGCTTGCTGGTACTAATCAAATCATTCCAAATGGATTGTCATGTTGAGCATTTATGTGAACAATTATTCATCAGACCCACTAAGGCGTCACTGTTGTGCTGATTAATGGGAGATTGGAGCTCGAATCCCGGTCGAGTGTACTGGGGTTTTTTTATTCATAAATGGTCTCCCACTCTTCTTCCACGAAAATGCCGGTAGATTACTTATAAATGCTTCCTTCCTCATCTCTACCCTATTGGAATAATTAGCATATATGTGTATAGCCTGAACAGGTAGTAAGACGCGGTGATAAAAAAAATCATCAGCGCTTTCAAGAAAATTGTCAAAAATCTGTAACACTTTAAAAACCTATATATATTAGCTTACAACCCTTAAAAAATATAGTTTTTTGCTATAAAAATTGAATTAATTGTTCATACCCACTTTTCAATAATATAAAATAGCAAGAAGATCTTATTTATACCCAGAAAATCTAAACAGGGACGCCCGAATTTGGTTCTAAGCCCGGCTATGTGTTTTTCTTTACAATATGATTTCACTATGGCTTTCCCATATAATCACAAAGCGAATGCTGGTGAATCAACTTAAAATTCACTTTTCTCTTACCTTATCCTTGATTTGGTGAAATTCATGGATATTCAAAATGAGCGGGAAATCAGACTCCCTCGCCCCCCCCCCCTTTTTTTT
>CABFWB010002694.1:65657-86453 GCA_902151455.1 Timema bartmani | reverse complement strand
AGTAAAATTTAATGATTAGTGGAAAATTTTAAATATACATAATTTAAAAGTCTTACAGTGCTTTTCAGAGTTTTATTTTTTTCCCAATTTAAAAAATTAATTTATGGAACTATGGCTGCGTGAAATAAGTGAAATTGACATCTTACGACAAAATTATTATTATTATTATTGTTATTATTAGTACCGCGTCTTACCACCCGTTCGGGTCATACGCACTTACACTAATGTGTAGGGTGATTGTGAGATGAAATGGTGGACCTACAGTTTAACGTGGAATCCGAACCACGGTGGAGGCCTGGCATTCCTCACATTCACAAGTTGTGATTAATACACGTCTTGTCAGAGGTGAAGGAAGGGTTTGGCAATCAAATAAATCTGTGCCGGGACCGAGGAATGAACCGCGGACCCCCAGCACAGAAGTCTGACACCTTACCCCTAGACCGCAAGGTCACCCTTACGACCAAAATACTATAAAATAGCGACATAAACATTACAATTTAAAGAAAATGCTGCTAATCGCGTTGAAAATGTCCCATTATTTACGACATACATTAGTATTGTTCTCTTGAATCCCATCTTGATCATAGCTCAATCTCCCGTGGAAATCTGCTCGGCGAGGGGCCAGTGAACTATGATATTTCAAAGCCGTGCTGTGGCGTGGCAGGTTAAACTCACCGGCCGGCGCTAGATTGGAATCTTGCACGCTGGCCACGGATAATAGTACACCCGGTAATAACTCCCATCAGCTCAGTCCGTAGCGGATCAAGTTGCTCACACCAGGGCTCGTCGAGTAGACACTCTCTGGTACAGGCTTGGACAAAACCATGTTACTTCTTGCTCGTAGAGTAGACACTCTCTGGTACAGGCTTGGACAAAACCATGTATCTTCTTGTTCATAAAGTAGACACCACTCTGGTACAGGCTCAGGTAAAACTGTTTCCCCCCTCTCCCCCCCACTTTTTTACTTTATATACAGCTGGTAAAAAATAGGTTTGGTATTGTTAGGACTGTCTGAGATCATAAATACAGAGAGTTCGACTCCAAACTGGGTGTACTTAATGTTGGTTTTGTAATATGTCAAATGATGGTGCCTTTTATTTAGATTGACTTTTCTCGCACCATTTCTTTTCTTGGATAGTTTAAATTATTTATAGCCAAAGTAAATAAAAGTATTTAACCTACCTAGTAGTTATTTTAATTTATAATTTAACTACTTAATTGCTGTGCTGATGACGCATGTTCTAAATAGCAAGCCCATTTAGTTTAGTCTACCAGTGATAGGGAGGCTGGGGTTCGATTTCCGGCCGGGTGTACTGAGGGTGTTTTTTTCCTAAATGGTATCCCAATCTTTACGACAAGCAAATGCGGCTACATTTCATCTACATGTTACCCTTCATACTGCTTACTCCATCAGCATAAAGCAAGGAAAATTAATAGGAAAACTACACCCTAGTACACACGGCTAAGATTCGAACCTCGACCTCTCCGTCACTGGTAATACAATTAATTAGGAAACTGATGCCTTAAATGATCTGGCCACCATTGCGACGTCGGATAAACTTATCCATCGTTTAATTTTGTTTTCACTTCAAAATTTATTTGTTGAAATGATGAAAATAAATCTCTGGTAAAATATATAATACCTTAGAATTATTACTACGCGTACCAAGTCTTACTAACAACTTATCACGTAGGACTATTTATGTGAATTGAAACGGGATTAATAGATACAAGATAACGCTCGAATCAGAAATATCATCGAAGTACGATCTTATACTTCTTACAAGATCAAAACTTTGACGAGTGAGAAAATATTCACATTAAAATAGGTTTTTTTTCCAGTTTTTTTAATATGGTAAAATTGTTTTAACGGTCTCAATTACTTTGTAATAGCTACGCACTAACAACTCTGAGACGAATGATCCATGTTTAATTAACTACCCAAGCTATGCGTTATCCGTTGTTGGAAATGGGGGAAGGGCCTTACAATAACCTTACCATAGCCAATTTTTTTTTGTTATAACGTAGATTCGAAGGATAACATTTTTACCAGGCGATTCACCCGCTAATAAGTGTTCAGCTACCGTGTCCTAAAATAATATTAGAGACTTGCATGTAGTTCGAAAGCTGTGATTTATCTACCGTGGCAAGATTCGAGCTGACAGCCATATTCATTTATATAGTTTATTATTTATAATAATACATGAAAACTTATTAGAGCTAGAAGATATATTCTTACAGAAGAATATACTATTTATATTCAACACACCAATTATAAGTAGTCTTAATAGTCTCAATTGCTCAATTTAAACCTGACATTAAATAAATAAATTAGAATTATATTTAAGCTCTCAATTCAGTTCTTCAGCCCAAAAATTTTCCCAGGCCTGCTATATAAATTATATATTATTCCAACGTCATTTTATAAACAGTATAATAATTACTGATTGATTTTTCAGTTTTTGAGAATATTTTCAAATAGTTTTTTCTAATCAAATAAAACCAAAATAAAATGATTTAGTACATAATAATATATCCGCATCAGTGATCGATTGTCTGTCCTAAGATGCAACTTTATAGCTAGTAAAATGTTTTAGGCTCTACTTAAGTATTGTACGTTGTTGGTTTTGAAAACCATTTTCTAATAAAATATGAAAATTAAACATATTTTTTGTTAAAGGAGACACAAGATAAGGTCGATATTTTTACAGCATTTTCTAGCCTTAAAATTATATATATAATTTAAACCATTTTCTAATAAAATATTAAAATTAAACATATTTTTTGTTGAAGGAGACACACAAGCTAAGGTCGATATTTTTACAACTTTATATAGCCTTAAAATTATATATATATATATATATATAGCACGTCGTAGACAGTAGTGTAAAGATTAACCAGTACTAATGTACCATAAAAGTGAATGTGAGAGTGTGGAACCAGTGGAAACGCTCAAACCCCGGTGATCATTGGGGTGGGTCCCCTTTCAGGAAAAATATCCAATGTACCAACCGGGAATCGAACCAGAGACGCCTAAACTCTTAGCTATGAGCACTAACCATTACACCATGGGGCCGGTACCTTTACAAAATAAAATAATTCTTCAGTTGATACATTTGGTTTAATTTACTACGCATGGTTAGAAATCTCAACAGCTGTGGGATATTTGTGTAGTTGGCATCGCGAAATTTGACCAGTACTTATTCTCGTCATGTAAAACGTTTATGTTCATATTCCCTTATACCCATGACAAATATTCAAGAACTGTTAAGATTATCCTTTACAAAGAAATGTAAACCAAAGGTATTTATCTATCTCCTGGAGAAATGCTCTTTTCATTTTGACCAAACAGGTCCTTCTTCTTCCTCTGTGAATCTGTCCTGAGACAGTGATCAGCTGGACATCTTCCATTTTCTTCGGTCCTGAGCATCTTCATCCATACTTTTGTAGCTTCTTCCTTTCCTGATATATGTTAGCATTCCAAACCTTTTTCTTCCTATTTTTCCCTCCATCTTCCACTTCTTGATCCTCTTAATTAAACAATCCCTACGCAGTGAGTGGCCCAACCAAGACGTTTTTCTCTTCGTTATCATCCTTTTCAAGCTCCTTTCCTCTTCTACTCTCCTCAGAACTTCCTCATTCCTCATCCTGTCAATCTATTTCACCTTCTCCACTCTTTTTCACAACCACATTTCAAAACCCTCCAAATACCTTTGTTTCTCTTTCTAATTGTTCACGTCTCAAGTCCGTATGTCACCACAATGCACACAAAACACTTTGCAAACCTCTTTCAGGTATTTTATTATATAAACTTCAAAATTACTTACCTGAACTCGCGTTCCCTTGCACACCATCTGAATAAGACACATATCGCTTCGACTGGTTGAAAATAGAAAAATTCGACAAAATAGTGCGGTGAATTTGTGTGAACCTTATCTTCGCAGTCCTGTTCTTATAAAGTTTCAATTCCTGCCAAGCCACGGTGACCTTGAGAAACCTGCCTTCATTTTAATTTGTACTTTGTAAGCAGGAGGTGCGGGTTTATTTCCTATTTTATGGCTGCGAAGTCTTCTTTTCACAGAAAGCGCAAGAAAAGATACTTTGATGGTCGAGAGGGGACGGGATTCCTTGACTCGCCCTGAAGAGGGGAAGGGGGATCACCACGCCCTGGACGTAAATGGGCGATAAAACGGTCCTTGGGGGCGACGTTCCTTCATCACGCATGAGTGTCTCATGAGGTCTAGTCGCATCCTTTAAAAGGAAGACCGCTGTTGAGATCCAATTCAGGGCGTTTTTCTACTTGTACTTTTAAAAAACACTTACTTTTGTGGTCTTAATACACAAGTGATTCTCAATTTCTCTAGGTCAAGATTTGTATCTCGCCTAGTGTTTTGGGGGTATTTATTTTCATTACATATCTTCAAAAATACGGGTGCATTTCATCCACTAGTTGTCCTCTTTATACCTACCCCTACCTTGTGTTAAAACGTATTGAACTAAATATAATAAAATCATCGCTTCAATTTAAGAGACCATAACCAGCGAAGTTGTGGGTTTATTAGCGATAGCTTTGAACCGGAAGGACCACAGTTCAATCCTTTGGAGCAGAAATGGACAGTATTTAAAAAAATGAAGATATATTTATACATTTAAAACGTGAAGCTACCTTTTTTGACGATGATTTCCGGGGTTGCACCAAACTGACTGTCACCATTTTTTTAAGGAGAATAAAGCTTATACACCGAGGCTGAATCTAAAAATGTTCAAAGGGGCTTAGGATTAAAATTAAAATAGCAATATATATGTCCTACCAGGATTAATTGAATTTCTAATTTACATTTCTAAATTCTAAAGGCTACAATCAATAGATGCCATTGAAAAATTGACACATAATTCGTCGACGGGCCAGCTAGTAATTTCAAATATGTGTGTGACGCCTCAATTTGGGATGTTATTGGAAAGGTTCTCTCCACTGCAAATAATACTTTCTCAGCGTATGTAATTTATTAATGCTTCTTAGCACATTATTTGTGTTTACTGCTGTCTCTATTCTAGAAGGTGACACCTGATGTCGGTATTCTGTCGTACTTTCCCTAAGGAATATTTTAACCCTTCTTTCCATTTGAATTCCAGTGAAGTTTCTTTAAAAATATCTCCTCCCTCAGCTTAGATAGACACAGCCATACTTGCGACCTGGTTGCCAGAACGTAAGGCCTTGTTATGAGGATGGTCAAACTACGAGACTACTGCCTGGCGAATATTTGCCGATTTAAAAAAAAAATGAGGTCAAAATCATGTTCTTATAAAGTGGTATTCCTTGTATTTTTTTCCACTAAAATTGTTTGCCCTGCATTTCAATGAGTTTCAATATTCCTAACACTTCAGTGTATTTTATTTTCCGTGTGTTAGTTTATTATTTATGGAAGCAGACAAGGAAAAGAGGTATAGAAACACATAAGGTCACCTAATCTGTGTTTCT
Source organism: Timema bartmani (assembly GCA_902151455.1). NCBI lineage: Eukaryota > Metazoa > Arthropoda > Insecta > Phasmatodea > Timematidae > Timema > Timema bartmani. The sequence goes on along the minus strand of CABFWB010002694.1, from coordinate 80,974 downwards.
ATCCCTCATTCATGTACCTTTTTTTTATATACGTACCTCATAAGGTGAAAATAGGTTTTCCTTTGATATAATATATTATATATTTTATTTTGAAACAACATGTGACAGTCCTTTAATTATTTCATGTATAAGCGCCAAAGCGTAAACGAGCTTGGTCGATTACGTTTAAACGCCAAGGTTAATAATGGGTTAAGCTAAGAGGTAGGGATGAAGAGGGTATTTAAGAGGAACTGCACCAGCATTAACGTGGCTAGGGGATGGTAAAACTACAGCTATACGTCACACTTGAAAAACCTAGCAAGCCTAGCCGAGATGAGTTAGAGGAAATCATGTCCTGTTAACTTGTGTTTCAGGCTGGACGGCGAAGAGGTGCGCCTCATGCTGTGGGACACGGCCGGCCAGGAAGAGTTCGACGCCATCACCAAGGCGTACTACCGTGGCGCCCAGGCTTGCGTGTTGGCCTTCTCCACCACGGACAGGGACTCTTTCGAGGCGGCGCACTCCTGGAAAATGAAGGTAGTCGGTCACTTCCTCTCACATATGCTTTCCTGACGGTCTCTTGCTTACAAAGTGACCTCCTTCCCCGCTCCCCCCTCTCTCCTAAACCTTTTACATTATTGTAAATCATAAATGGAGGCAAGAATATAGATATGTTTTAGGTCTCGATGCGGCGCGCACCTGGAATACGAAGGTGACCCAACCACCTATTTACACAGCCATGCTCTCCTGATGGACTCTGGTTTGTGAACCTACCCTTTTCGCACCTTACCCGTTCCTTTTAATCACAAAATAGTGATCGATAGAGATAGATAAGGTGTCTGTGACATTTGACTTTTGAGGCCGTTCACTTGTAAGATGAAGGTGATTGATCACCTCCTCTCACACCATCATATGGCCCTGATAGTCTCTTGTTTAGGAAGCGACTTACTTTCTCCTCACTTTTCCCGTTCCTGTCTTAATTCATTGTGTGTCTTCTCATGACCACCGCTGTTGTGGATCCTATATGTTACGGTACACTCTATTCGTAGTTCGTACTTGATTCGGGGGCCATCTAATCCTCCATCCCTACTGAACGGCTTGTTTTTTTTTAAAAGCATCGCACGCATATATATGTACTAATGACGCTAATGTGTTGCGGTTGAGGAAGGTGGAATTTAAAGGAAGTGTACCCGCACTTGCATGGAAAATCATTTAGGAAAAATCATCCTCACAGCATCCAACAAGGATTTTAACCCCAATCTCCCCGTCTTGGTGGTCTAGTCTATTGCGAGACTAGTGCCTTAGACCAGGTTGGTCCAACGTTTTTCATCCCAAGGGCCATATCTGACTATCATTTTGCACCGCGGTATAAATATATAATGTATTATTATTTCATCCCATCAACTTAATAAGCCTACAAAAACACTTAATAAACTATTGTTACTTTTAATACTTATATAATAATTATGAATGGTATATTTGGTTCGAAGATTATTTCAAATTTAACTGCCAAAAAAAGTGTATTACTCTCCTAAAAATGTATTATGAAATATGCACACACACATAAACACACACACACATAATATATATACATTCACATAACAACTTAGCATTATAAATATACTATATATTTATAAATGTTTTTAACGGTCAAATAAATGCCTAATAACATAATGACCTTTTCATTTTTATTTGAAGAACTAGCTATCTCCCATCCCTCCCCCCTCCCAAAGGGTTGTTAACCTTTAAATTTCCTCCAGGATACTGTGAGGGCCACATTTTAATGGAGTGCGGGCCCGCCAGTGGGACCATACTGCCTTAGACCATGCGGCTACTGAAACAGGTAACTAACCACTTTTTCGTATACTGGGAGATTGGATGGCCCTACCATCGCAATAGAGATTTTAGTTTTCTGCACACGCTAATATCAACAGAACTTGAATATTTGTCAAGGGTGTTCTGGAATGTTGTCAAAACTTTTTCTCTTTATTTAAAAATGTTTGACAAAATTCCAGGACACCCTTGACAGATATTCAAGATCTGTTGATATGAGCATGTGCAGAAAACTAAAATCTACTCGTATGTTGCTACTGGAGAAATGTTTGATATATTTTGGCCAAAAAGTTTCAATTCTGTAAAAACTGTAAAAATACTCATGCTCCCTTCGGCCGCATCTTAAGCTAGATTAGGTTTATCTGAACATACTCTCAAATATTAGTACACACTAGTCGTAGCCAGGCGAAAAATCACCTTATGTTACCTCCTTGTCCAAGTCACAGGATTTGTAGTAAATTCCAGCGGTTTTTTTTTCAGAATGTTTTAATTTTTATGAAAAATACACGGCTCAAGACCATTTTTTTAAAAAGACTTCAAACTTTTTTTTAAGACATTGGGAAGCTTTTCCAACATTCGTCAACTTGTATAGACTATTTATAGATTACGGCTTCGCTATTGAAAATTTATAAACGTTGATATGACAATCCCCGAAGTAAACGTTTTTATTAAATAAAAAAAATGTCTATTAGAACTCGAGAAATTTCTGCCGAAATTCATGGCGATTTTCTTAAACTACGCTTTCCATTTAAGTTTGTTTGAAATTATAAATTTTTGGGTACATCTTGGGGGTATAAGAATTTTTTTTGCTAATAATGAAAATCAGTTTGGTAAAACTTTAGGAATCCACTGTCTCATGAGATCGCTTCATGTTTTAAATACACACACATATATACATATTTATGTATATATATATAAAATAGTTCATACAAACATGCTTTCGTTGTTTTTGTCTCTTTACGGAACGAAGGAAATGAAGTAATGTTCTGTAAAGAGTTCTTCCTATAAAGAGGCGCGTTAACACTTCTTGCTTGAATCCCTTCATATAGATTTTTCTCGGGTAACAGGTTGATTCAGAAACCAGGTGAAATAACCGGTTCTCGTTTGATTAGTATTATCAAGACGGACTATGTGTAGGCAGCACTTGACTGGGTAATCGATCGTTCGAGAATGCGCGAGGTTTGGGACTTAAGGCCTGCCTTTTAATCTTGGAAGGCGCGCCATTACAATTCATTATTTAAGTGGGCCTAATAGCAACAATAGGATCGTCACATGAATCACATTTAAAACACACATCGATGGGCAAATGGTCTCAACGTCAGGTACGTCTAGTATTGATTTGCTGGTGACCGGTAGGCTGGGTGTTCAAATTTACTCCGTATGTATTAAAGGTCTGTTCCTACAATAGTTTTACTTTTCTACACGCAAATGTGAGTACATTTCCTACATTCTACTATATTCATCTTCATTAGTGTAAATATGCGGATAACTAGAAATTGAATAGTAAGACGCGGTTTATAAAAAATTATGTTTCAACTTAAAGAACCCGTTTGACAGTAGATTAGCCTGAATATTAGACGCGAACAAATCCTAACCAGAAATCCTATACAAGTGCAGTTTTCTCCATTCTTCACTTGGCAACAGTGAAATTGGCAAGAGCGTAGAATGGTGTGGGTCGGGGGGGGGGTTCCGGATCCCCCCTCCCCCAGAATTTGTTGGACATCCCTTAGAGGGGAGTCCATGAATACACATAAAAACCTAGTGTTTAAATTTTTTACTCTTACTACAGTTTTAATTGTATATGTCATCAACCAAATATTAGATAATGGATATTTTAATATTCACCTTCAAGATACACCTGGTAAAACATTCGATTATAAAATAAGCTTTGTCAACATTTCAAATAATGTACTTCTTTTCTCATACATTCATATAGTATCGGAAAAACAAAGGACGTATCTTGGAATGAGCTGAATAAGTGGGGTCCGAGAAAATGAGGCAAACATTTTTTGCTTTCACCTGTAAAATCCAACTTGAGGAATCACTTTAATAAAAGAGAAGCAGAACTGTCAGAATTGGAGTTTGTAACTTATGTAGATAGGCTTACTATCCATCCCCCACCCATTATCTCAACATATATACTTACTCAAAACATTATTTGCTAATTTTAAAAAGTTCGAAATAAAGGGCAGGGTTGGAGGACTCGGGTCTACACCCCTCTAGAATTTTTTAGTGGACTTAGAAAAATTAGCTTTCTACGCCCTTGGAAATTGGGATCACTTAATAGTTTTTTTTATTTTTAATACATGCATGTCTATATATTTAGTAAAATGGTCTAAAATCCACTGTTTTATTAAGTATAATAGAGAAAACCGCACCATGATGCAACGTTTGGTTAGAGATGAACCCAAATTAAGTGTGACCGTGGGGCGTAATGGGCTATTTTGGCTATTTATAGGGCGATCCAACTATTTAAAATATTCTGAAAATTGAAAAATGATATTTAACATATATTGGTTCCTAATTATAATGTAAGACGATCAATATTTAATTACTTTAATTTATTCTACAGATTATATTATTAATATGGCACCCACTTCAATGGCCGAATGGTCTAAGGCGTCACTCTCGTGTTAAGACTGGCCTGATGGTGACTGAGAGATCGGGGTTCTAATCCAGTTTTAAACTGAGGGTGGTTTTTCCTAAATGGTTTCCCACTCTCTTTCCATGAAAATGCGGGTATATTACCTCCAAAATGATTCCTTCATCATCCCTACCTCATTAGAGTAATTATAATACATGCTTATAACTTGAACAAGTATTTCTTTAATTAATAATTATTTTCTTCTTGGTTCATTTGAGGATATCCGCAACTCAAGTATGAGAATGAACAGGCTTTTTGTTGTTGTAAAGCTATTATTTGCTTGGAGAGTAGCTCAGAAAATCACACTGAGAAGCAACCCCCTTTGTGCGCCTTACCCAGGTTTCAAACCACGACCTGAGTGTTTTTGCAGTTTTGCAGCAAAACTTTTTTTTTTTTGCCAAAATATTATATAAAATAATTCTCCAGTAGAAGCATAAAGTTTAATTTTCTTCACATGTTGATGTCAACATTATTATTATTATTTATTATTATTATTATTATTATTATTATTATTATTATTATTATTATTATTATTATTATTATTAGCACCGCGTCTTACTACGCCCCGGACCCTCAGCACAGAAGCCCGACACCTTACCCCTAGACCACCAGGTCACCCTTGATCTGAACAGTTTTTGAATATCTGTCAAGGCTCTCCTGGAATTTAATGACCACTTTTTCTCTTCATTTAAAAAGTTCTCATCTAGTGTCGCTCTACTTATGATAGATATTCAACAACCTGTTGATATCACCATGTGATGAAAATATAAACTCTATTTTTAAACTGGTGTAAAATCTTATATATTTGCTAAAAAAAGAAGTTTTGCTATAAAAACTGCAAAAACACCTTTTCTCACGTTCCCTAAACTCCCACCTTAAACATCTACTATATATAATATATATCTACTATATATCTATGTATCGGTCATATCTGAGAGTTTGGTCAATACTGAACTAGAACGGACAAGTGAAAAACTACACACGATTCCAAAAATGACCCATCTGGCGAAATAGATCAAGAAGAGTAGACTGGACTTTCGATGACGGGAAGATCCGGGTTCGACTCCTGGTCGGGTGTACTGAGGGTGGTTTTTCCTAAAAACAAAATCACTATCCCTACTCGCAAATTCGGGTAAACTTAAATCAACCTTCCTCATCCCTAACAAATTAGAGTTTTATATATATATATATATATATATATATATATATGTATATATATATGTATATTTATTCGTGTATATTAATAAAATTAAGAGTTTTGTGTAGCTGTGTGTCAATCATGAGTGTTGCGCGAGATCCACCTCTCGCAGAGGTCTGAAATTTAAAAGTTAGTAGCCCCTTTGCACAAACTTATGCATATTGAAGCCAGAACTTTAAAATTTGTATTAGATTTCTTTAAATTAATTAAAAACTGGGTTGGAAGAAATAAAATTAAGAGTTTGTTTACCCGTCTGTTTGAGGCAAAGAGAGGCCTTGTCAGGGGTAGCAACGCAATCCATTGCATGGTTACCCCAGGCAACGCCAGGTACTTCTGCTAGTCTTACAATGGTTCTCAACCTTTTTAGTGACATGCACCCTTTTCACCACATGAAAAAAGGTCAACGTCGCATTACACGGAAGTATCGACCGGACTTCAAAACAGACAATACAGGTTATGTTCGCCTATCAGTTCCCGGAAAGGACTCCAGTCAATACGCCATATCTCTTAAGTGGCGTTTTACCAGTCCCTGCTTCGACTCTCCACTTGAGCCCCACATTGGTGAGCACGCGCACTAAGCGTCAAGCTCGTCCACTCTGTTACGCGAGTGATGGTAAAGTCGAGGTCCAAATACCGGCCGAGTTTACTGAATAAATAAATACAAGTGTTTACTTACACTATTGGTTATGTTTTAACCAATACGTTTTATAATTAATGTGTTACGTAACTACTTAAGGTGGTATGGAAGGGGACGTGAGAAAAGGCCAGTGTTTTTGCAGTTTTTATGGCAAAACATTTTTTGGCCAAATTAAATAAAATATTGCTCCAGTACAAACATATAGATTAATTTTCTTCACATGATGAACTCATAATTTCTTGAATATCTTTAGAGGGTGTCATGGAATCTAATAACTACTTTTTCTCTTAATTTAAAAAGTTTCTCATCTAATGCCACTATGCTCATGATGGATAATCAGGAACTGTTGATATAAACATGTGTTTTAAACTCTATGTTTGTACTGGAGCATTTTTTTTTTTTAATTTTGGCCAAACAATTATTTGCCATAAAACTGCATAAACACTAGGCTTTTATCGCGTCCCCTTCCATCCCACCTTGAATGCACACATTTCGGTGGTTGGTTGGTAAGTCCAACATGTCCAGGCATATCCAACCCACGGCCCTTGAGCTCACAGTGTGCGGGCCGCCAACTCAAATTGAAATACTTCAAATTGCAGAAATAAACAATAAATTAGGTTCTTGGCTCTGAAGTAAATACTCGCTAATTTCTAGGAAGTTTCTAGAATCGTAAGTATAATGTAACTTGTATAGTGTCTGTATGTGTTAAGAATAAATAGTTTATTTATTTTTAGAACCGCGTCTTACTACCCATTCAGGTTATATACTTATGTACTAATTACGCTGGTGGGCTAGGGATGAGGACGGTTGCATTTAGAAGAAGCTTACCCGCATTTGCGTGGAGATATTGGGAAACAACCTAGGAAAAACCACCCCCAGTACACCCGACCGGGATCGAACCACGATCTCCCCGTCATTGGTAGTCATGTTTATTGTGAGAGTTGCGCCTTAGGCCATGCGACCACCGAAGTGGGTAATAAATAATTATTCATTCATGTTTTTATTATATCTGGTTATTAGGTCCTAGAAATTTCAGATATGGCCCCCAGCCCATCCCTCAAGAGCTTGTGCGGCTCTCAGCCACGAAGAGGTTGGTCATTCCTGGTTCATGCCGTCACTCTCGCAATATACTGGACTGCCGACTACGGGTAGATTGGGGTTCGAATCCCTGTTGGATGTACCGAGGGTGGTATTTCCTGAATAGTTTTCCACTCTCCCCCCCCCTCCCCCACCTAAATGTGGGAACACTTTATCTAAATTCAACCTTCCTCATCTTATAATCACTATCGTAATTAGTACCTAAGCGTATAACCCTCGAACGGGTAGTAGACCGCGGTGCTAAAAAAAATCTACTTAATGTCCACGCCGGTGGGCGCGGGTTATAAATATAAAGCTCACTTTTAATTTGGTTTGTAGGTATAAGGGAGGTCGGGGTTCGAATTTCGGGTGGGTGTGCTGAGTTTTTTTCCTCTAAATAGTGTCCCACTCTCTCTATATGTAAACGCGGATACATTTTCACACAATTATACATCCTCATCCCCACAAAATCAGCGTAATTATCATATCTGGGTATAGCTAAAATGGATATTGAGACAAGGTTGGGTGGTGGGAGAGAACACAACTGATTATTTGTATACATAATTAATTAAGAAAAAATCACTCTTGTGTTTGGAGAGCCTTTTCTTGGTCTTTGTTGCCAATCTTAGAGGGTGAAATTCTAGAAAATTCACTTCTACCAACTGAAGAGATAAGATTTATTGCTTACTTTATCTATAGTAGGTATAGTATGATTATGGTAGGAAGAACAGTAGAAGTCAAGATACTAAAACAATTTTAATATATTTATACGTCAAGTCATGTTATCTCCAGCTGTCACTTTTGACACATATTATCAATACCTATAGAATAACACAAATAATATAGTAAATGTTTGCAATATTGGCCGCAAATAAATATATTTGAATTTTCCCTACTACTCTTCCAAACATTATCAGGGTATAGAGTCGACTTCTGCGAAACTTCGTGTTAAGACTTCATTAATTCCAGTCCACAGCTGTTGTTCGCTTCTCAGAAACACGGACTTTCGGAAAATAAACATTCGCCATTTTATTTGTTTTGCTTACCGCATCTAACTTCAATTTAGGGTTGTACGATATATACTTATTTAACTGCACTAATGTAGTTAAGAATGAGGAAGGAATACCTTTTGAGTAAATGTACTCGCATTTGTTTGGAGAGTGAAGAAACATAATATATAAAAACCACACCATCATTACAAGCAAGCCGAGGGGGTTCAATCCCCAAACTCCCCGTCACCGGCAAAACAGACTAGATTAGCCTGACGTTTAGTCCGCGTGCTCACCGATGTGGATGATTCTGTTTTATATGGTTCAAACGCATTGGCGTGCTCAGACATAAAGTTGGGTCATAAGGTTAGGGTAACATGTGCATTTGCACGTGGCGGCAAGTTTTAAGAGTGCGGCAAAAATGTAAGAAATTTAAAAAAATATGAAAACAATTTTTAAACAAGTTAATGTTTCGTTTCAGAGTGTGAATCACAGTAAGTTGATTTTTGATTTTACGCAGGGTAACTGCTATATTTGTGTTTTTTTCCTTTTGTTTCATTTACGGATACAGTGGTTCAGTTATTATTAAATTATACATTTCCTTGTTTTGTTTTATTAGGCTTCAAAACAAGCTTTAGGTTAGCCTGCAAATAGATATTATATCTGATAAAAGAAACAAACTATCAACATCTAAAAGAAAATGTTAAAAAAAATCTTTTTTTTCAACTTAAACGATGAAATACGCCAGAATATTTTTAAAAAAGGTGAGAACTCTCAAAATGGTAATAGTTTTTATTAGAGATGGGACAATACCAGTTTTTCAATTTCAATTCTCGATTTCGATTCTTAAATTTTTACCTCAATTCTTTGATACTCGATTCTTACTGGAATAGGTCTGAATTGAAGTGGGAACGGCCATATTGGTTGATGTTAATAGAAACCAATATGGCTGTCGTGATAGGAGAACTTTTTTTTTTTTACCAATTTGATTTTATTCTGGAAATTTCGGTGAACGTCTATTTAATATTAATTAGACTTTTAAAACTTTTTTATTTTACAAATTACAGTTATGATTTTAATTTTAGCTTTACATTTTTGAAATAAACTTTACCTATAGGGGCCTACTATTATTATTTAGTTTGTAACAGTAAATTTGCAAAGCAGTCGTAATATATTTCTTAACACAGGGTTTGTAATATGTTAATATGGAGGTTTATTTGTGTTTTTTCTTTAATACATTATGCTACCACGGTAAATATGTTTACATATTGAAGCAAAATATCAATTTTTGGGTTTTCAAATATAATCATTGCTTTATTAAGTTTAACTATACAAATATATGGAATAGTTAACGAAAAAATGCGTTACAAACAGGCTTTAATACATTATATTCATTTATCTCTTAATAAAGCATTCACGATCATTTGCACGTATCTTTAGGAATCGAGGTATTTTCTCGATTATCGATCCTCTCGATACCCTTCAGAATCGATAGGTATCCAGGAATCAAAGAATCTAATTTTCCATCTCTAGTTTTTATTGAAATAAAATAATGTAATTTTTCTCAAAGATGTCATATTTTTATACTAAAATAATTTGTGTAGAGATAAGAAAACTACTTGATATATATAGAAAGAAAAAGCAATAGGACATATTTGTAGATACTTTCCAGGAGAACAATTTGAATTTTCTAAATCTTTCTTTGTATCTCGTTTCGTTTAAGAAATCAACTCTTTTCCCCAGAAATTTGCTGTCCCCCGATGTAATTTTATGGTCTATATTCACTATATCAGAACAAACCCTTAAGAAAAAGATACGTTTTAGAAAATACCATTTTAAAATATTAAGAAAAAACACCTTCATTTAGTAGATTTTAAACTTATATTCTATTTTCCAGTAGGGGGAGAGAAGGTTGGGGCGCCCATTTAGGTTTTCGCACAGGGCACCTCGACCCCCATAAAGTAAAGATCAAGCAAAGAATAGCACTGTGTGTTGTACGACGCATCCTAGTAAAATCGTGCACCTTGAATGTAAAATGCTAACACGATTTGCAACCCACATGTCAGGTGAAAAAAACAAAACAGCACCGACCTAGTAAAGAAGAGATACTCAAAAGTACCGTACTCGCGAACCTGTCTTGAAAGGCGCATCTACTTTCCTTCACTTGTTCGCGGCTCCATCTTGACGGCCAGTGTCTTTTAATGATATCCTTCTTACACGATCAATATTATTGTTCACCATCACATATTGCTCAATATTTTGGACTATGTGATGACAGTATTGAAGATTGGGTCGATATATTGAGGGAACAAAATAAGTTTAATTTGAAATGGCTTTCCCCTGTTGAAATTTCTCATCAACTTGTAGTTTAAATCGAAATGCAAGTATGAAAGATTTTTGGCTGATTTGAATGGCGTGTTTACGGGCTGATTTCATGAATTCTTATACTCTTTGTGTGAACATATATCAATACTTAATTGGCTGATAAGAGTTGCAGTAGCAAAATGTATACACGTGGTTAGAAATTTCCCATTATGAATTATGAATGTGATTTTATGGTCTGTTTTTAATTTCCCCCCCCCCCTTTTTTTCAGGTTATACGCGTATATGATCTTTATTCTAATGGGATAGGAATGAGAAAGGAAGTATTTTCTATCATTATTTTAGTGGAAGGAGAGTGGGAAACCATTTAGGGAAAAAACACCCTCAGTAAACCCGAATGAGATTTGAACCCCAATATCCTTGTCTTCTTCAGCAGACCAGTCTAGCACGAGAGTAATGACTTAAACCATTCAGCCATTGAAGTGGGTCTTTAAACTCATTCAATTAAATCAGAAATATCTTATCTTATCATCCAGGTCGGAGTTAATATCACGTATTCCTAGAGCATTCAACCCTTAGTTTCAATTCTGCCACAAGAATGTTGTTTGTTCTATTATTGAGTTCGGTACATATTTTAAGCATAAGTTATGAGAGTAATCAATAAGAAAACTATCGGAAAATATTTCTACTGCTCTTCCAGCTGGAACTTGAAAGATAATCGATAGTTACTAGATTAATTTATCAAACAACATGTTCATACTAATGCGAAGATGTTATCATAGGTTGATTGCTTCTTTTTTTTTTTTTTACACCACCTTAATTTGCACGGGAAGACAATGCATTCAATGAAGTTTTATTTTCACATCGTTATTTATTAACTTACTGATCATAAAGTAAATTATACGTTTATTTTAAATTTATAGCTAATAATAATAATAATAATAATAATACACTATCACTCACAAAAAGTATAAGTTGCCGGCTATTCTTTGCGATTGGATTTACTCCTAAATCATTATTTCCTTATTATATGCCAGTTTGTGACATCATTATATTAATTCAAGAACTGTGCTTGGATAGTCTTTGGCCTGCACAATTCTGGGGCTTTTAGGAAACCATTCCGTGTCCTATTAAGGTTCATCTACATCGAGTCGCACCCGCTTGTCGGAGTCGGAGTCGTAACTTTGACTGTCTACATTGAATGCCGCCATCGCAGTAGTAAGTCGGAATTGTCGGAATAGCTTGTCGGAAGCAGATGAACATAGTCCATTTCTTGCGTTTCAACACCATTCATTTAGCCAATCAAAAACAAATATGGTTACACTACTCAAATTAGTTAAAGTGAATATTAATGTAATCTAGGATAGTAGCCTATTTCATGGAAATTTATATTTATATACTGCATTTTTTAATTGAAAACAATTGTTGTTTAAACCTATATATATTTTAATTATTTTAAAATAGTAATATTATGACTTTGATTATGAATTCTTAGTCCATGCTGGTGTATGTATGTTCTTTGCCTCGTTTTTTGTTGACCATCATTAAACACTATTGTAAAATTGATTTCAACGATATAATTATTGAGTCTGTCAGTAATTATCCTCCTTTTTACGACAGAAAAGAATAGTTATATTGAAAACATTTCTAGCTATATAGTTGTATAAACTGTAATGGTCTGATATATTTAATATATTTCGGCTGCTTATGTTTCCTTGATTCCTATTGGTTTAAATTACGTGTTAAGGCATCTCATTGTAGACAGTCTATTTTGGAGTTAGGAACTACAAAACGACACGACAACCGACACGTTACTACTCCGAATCCCGACAAGCGGGCACGAGTCAATATAGACGAGTTAGTACAAGATTATGTTTGAATCGGAAAACGTATTGAATTGTGGTTTTATGCATCCTTCACTTGACGACAACAGCGAGATTAGAATTCATTTACAATTGATTTAATTTTAATAAAATTATTATTTATTTAATTTTATTTTAAATATGGTAAAACTGTTTCATTGCCGTCAATTCCACTAGTTTTTTTTTTCTAAGAAGAATACAGAAAACTGCACCACGATGTGACGTCTTGTTCGAGTTATATTACCTACCTAAGTTAGTTTATGTCCGTATGTTGATCACCCTTTCCTAAACAAATAGTTATTACTTACTTATATATTTACTTACTTACTTACTTATTCTAGTTTATGGCATTAGGAAGTCGAAAGTTCATTGCCTCACTTACAAAAGTACGCCACCTATACTTATCTTGAGCTAGTTCTATCCAGTCCACCTCATTACAACCTATCCCTATCTTAAGCTAATTCTATCCAATCCACCTTATTACACCTTATCCCTATCAAGAGATAGTTCTATCCAATCCACCTTATTACACCTTATCCCTATCAAGAGATAGTTCTATCCAGTCCACCTCATTACACCCTCTATCTTTCAGTTCCAGTCTAATATTATCCTCTCATCTACGTCTAGGTCTCCACAATGGTCTCTTCACATTGGGTTTGCCCGTCAGTACCCTGAACACGGTTTTAAATTCTACCATTCACGCTACAGGTCCTTCCCACCGTAATCTACGAGACTTGATTATCCTAACAACGTATTGTGATGAGTATTGAGTACAGGATATGTAACTCATCATTATGTAACCTCCTCCACTCCCCAGTAACCTCATCCCTAATGAGTTCTCACTGTAAAAAAAATACCATCAAGAAACACAGAAAAAATAATTGAGAGCTAAAGATTAAATTTAGTGATTTGCTTTTGATCTTATTTTGAGGAAAAAAAGGGAAAGATAATAATTATATTTTCTGTTATTAATATACAGATAAGTTCTAAATTTAAATATATAGGCCCTAGCCACTTGGTAAAACAAAATGTATTTAAATATATATTTACATTTTTTATTTTTATTTAAACTTTACGAACTAAATAGGCCTATGTTTACACACGTCCCAACTAGGTCCAAATTTATGGGAGGTGGTGTCCCCTAGGTAATTTATGCAAGTGATACCCTCGACGATCCATGTAACGAATTATAGCAGATCGGTTAGCAAATAGTGACGTCATCGCATCATTCTTAATAAATTAAACTATCTTGTAATCCTGTTGACACAAATCACCTAGTAAAAGGAACATTAAATAAATATTTTTTATCGCCGCCTCTTACTGCTTATTCAGGTTATATGCATACGTCCTGATTACGTTAATGAGTTAAGGATGAGGAAGGTAGAATTTAGATGAACCCTGGGTTAGGTCATATAGGAGATTGTGCAAGGGAAATTGTAGCTGTTCACAGGAGTAAAAGTCACTCTTTACAACATTGAGGTATGGCTGAATAAATTAAAAAATGAAACCTGGACACAGGAATCGATCCCGGGACCTTATTAACGCACCAATGCTCTACGAACGAGCTACCCAGGGATCGTCCGGTACTCAGGGTCATTCTTCACTCATATTTTAAGGTGGGGATGTAGGGGACGCGAGAAAAGGCCAGTGTTTTTGCAGTTTTTATGGCAAAACTTTTTTGGCCAAAATAAATCAAATATTGCTCCAGTACAAACATTGAATTTAATTTTCTTCACAAGTTGACTTAAAAAGTTCTTGAATATCTGTCAAGGATGTCCTGTAATTTAATGACAACTTTTCCTTTTCATTTAAAAATTTGTTAGATAATGCTCATGACAGATATTCAACAACTGTTGATATCAACATGTGAAGAAAATTAAACTCTGTTTTTGTACAGGAGCAATATTTTATTTATTTTGGCCAAAAAAAGTTTTGCCATAAAAACTGAGAGAGCACTGGTTTTTTCTCGCGTCCCCTTCCATCCCACCTTAAGGAAGAGTCTGTGATGGACGTGTGAATATAATCGGGTAGTAAGAGATAATTGATACCACAACCACTGACGACTCGGCTGTGGCTTTATGCTGCTAACAGTAGACTGCAAATACATCGTACATTCCAAGAGAATCAAGATGTAAAAGAAAGAAGTGCTATTCCATTGAGTATATAATGAAAGGCGAAGCTTCGTCTTCCATATATACCTACTTTGTATTGTATAGCTTTGCTTTCTTCCATATCAAGGTATAGGTCTCCATATTTTGGATTATTTTAGATGCAGGGGGAGTGGGGGTGATTACCCCAACTGTCCCCCCTCCCCCCTTGGATCCACCGCTGATAATTTGGTAAAATGTTATCGTTGTTGACAGCAAAAAAAAGTTGTTTCTAGTTCCTACCTGAATTCCACTGTATGTCATAACTCATGAAAACCCAGTCCAAAAACGCCTACTTACCATTTAAATCTGATAGTGTTTGGAAACTTTTAAATTACATTTAAATTCCTTATCTATTGATGTATTAATGTAATGTCAGTGTTTGCATTTATTTGTTGGGCGGGAAAGGGAGATAAATCCAAAGATCGTGTAGGTGAAAAACCAGTTCCATTACTGTCCGCACACCAAAGCAATTAATAAAGGTGTTCTATTCAACGTATCATATTTTACAAAACAGTTTATGAGTACTGTACATAGTAAAGTAAAAAAAACGTTGAAATATATATATATATATATATATATATAGCTATTTGTTTTCAATTTAGAAGCTTTATGCTCTCTTTTTTTTT
>CABFWB010002694.1:4782-59233 GCA_902151455.1 Timema bartmani | reverse complement strand
ATTACAATATACATGCCACTGGCGAACGATTAGGTTTTTTTTCGCCGGATCACCGCATAATGTTTCAGTTGACAAAACCTAATGTCAAAATTGACCTAATAGATTACGTTACTTCCTAGGGTCGCCGATCGTATCGTGTGAACACTCATGTTTAAATGAATGCGCCACTGCAGCGTACTGTAAAAAAAAAACTTATTCGGCAAAACGACCGTGTGAACGAGCTGTCACTGTTGACGGATGGCCGATTAACCGGGATATTAGATAAACGCTTACACTCGAACCAGAAATGCGTTTTTCTGTATTCTTCACTTGACAATAGCGAAATTAATATCGGCTGAAACCCGAGTCAATGATCACATGACCCAAGGCGTCACTCTCACAATAGACTAGACTGCCGATGACAGGGTAATCAGGGTTCAAATCCCGGTCGGGTGTATTGAGGGTGGTTTTTACTAAATAGCTTTCCACTCTTTCTCCATTCAATTTCGGATACACTTCCTCTAAAATTTAACCTTCGTCCTCCCTAGCACATTAGCGTAATTAGTACACATGCGTATAAGCTGAATAAGTAGTAAGAAGCGGTACTAAATATATATATATATATATAATTTGAATAGTTATTTCAATAAATATATATAAAAAACAAAATTATATACATATATTTAATTTTGTTGTATACTTTTAAGTTTAATGTAATTATTTTATTAATCTCAATTCCACTGTATTCTAACGAAGACCACAGCATTCTGCACAGCAATGTGGCATCTGTTTTAAGCTGTATTAGGCTATCTATAATCTAATTTCCATAGCAAGAGCATTTAAGAAATGTCTTATCTTTTTTGCGGTCAACTTTGATAACATTTTGTTAAATGAGTAGTATTTTAGCTCTATATACAGCTGCAGATAGCCATGACCTGAATTAGGAATACGTAAAAGTAGATCTTATTAATTTTTTAACTATTAAAGTTATTTTTGGACTGTACCTAAGTTACACATAATCCGTGGGTTGAGATGAGAGCTTAAGATAAATATCTTACAGAACTATTGTCATTGTTGGTTACTCTGCATTTATTCTTTGTCTTCTAGATGGTATTCCTACGGAAATATAACTATGGTTATTTAACGTGTACTTTTTAAAAGCATATTTCGCAACCTCGTGACTTACGAATGAACTTAACCTAGGGCAGTATGACTAATTCCAAGCGCTTATAGAGCAGATATAACCCGTGTATCTTCATCAATAGCACTCAGAATCGAACCAGCGTCTCCTAGACCGGGGGGCGACTATTCAAACTAATTATCTACTAGAGGAACTTGTGTTTTTGTGTTACTCAGCTTGAGTTTATAACTTTGGAAGGTGTGAGAAGTAATATGCATATGGTCACGTATAAGTTTTTTTTATAGTTTGAATCTACTATTTTACGATTCCTAATCTTAGAAAACATATTAAAAGTAGGAGGTTTACTTTACTATATTAAGTCTTAAATTACTATATAAAATATAAATAGTAACTCAATGCATGCCTTAATGCGTTCATTAAAACATTAAAACATTCATTCAGGTAAGTGGTAAATTAACTGTGAGTTCTGGTTGTTAGGTTTTTACTATAATTATGTTAATGCATATATATGATGGTTTCTTCACGTGTGATTTTCATCGCGCTTCCCTCTCATCTTAGCATGTTAATGTGGTTACATTTCCTTTTAGCTACCCTCCTTGCTCTTCTTATCACTTGGAATAAATCGTTAACAGCCCGTGAGTTGAACGTGCTAAAATAATAATTTATCTGTAAGACAAACTGATACGTGATGACTATCCACAGGATCAGTCCTTATAGCTGGATCAAATTCAATCAAACGAAAAGTAACCTCGACGCGGGAATCGAACCCGGGACCTTTGGTTTTGCGCGCCAATATTTGACTACACTTGGGGCCAGTTTCATAGTCGGACTTGGTACACCTCAAGAGCGGTGCTATACTAAATACAAGACGGCACCTGCTTAAATTAAATTAGAATAGAATGGGAAACTGGCTCATTCCATTCGAGTCTAGGTAGGTGTCGTCCTGTATTTAGTATATCGCCGCTCTTGATTCTAAACTGGCCCTTAGACTCATTACTGAATACACCAGTGTAGTCCAGCCAGCGTCCCGCGGGCCAAATGCGGCCCACGCTCACTGAAAATGTGGCCCTCTAAGTAATTATCCCAGGAAGAAAATTAAAGGGAAATCATTAGTAGCTAATGATTTAAAAATAAAGATTTATTTAATAATGTCACTATTTCACTTTATTAAAGATTTATTTAATTAGTGAAAATATATATTTTTAATACTAAGCTGTTTTGTGAAAGTGTGCGTGCGTGTATATTTCACTATACATTTTTGGAAGATTAAATAAACCTATTTTAGGCAGTAAAATTTTAAATATTCTGCCGAACAAAAATACAATTTATTATAAGTATTACAAATATTTGTTTATTCAGTGTTGCATTAAGTTGATGGGCTAACTAAATATATTTATGGCCTACGGTGCAAACTGAAAGTCAGATATGGCCCTTGAGATGAACGTTGGACCACCCTGGAATACACCAACAACTAGTGAAAGATGGCTCTGGATATAGGACAAACTAGGATGGCTCAGTGGTAAAGCATTAACACTCAAAATCAAAAGTCTCAGGTTCGATTCTCATGTTAAGGTTGTCATTATTCATTTAGTAGAAAGATTTATTCTGAAAGTGTTAAGAAAATCATATGAGTGAAGAACCTGTGTTTCGGAGTGTGATCACAGGGGCTTACCTGCTTGGGAAACTAGCTAGTTGTAATTCACGTGTTAATAACATACCTACAATTAGAAAGTTCACATTGAGTATTAACATGTGTCGGTGGACAAGCAGTCTAAATAAAAAGTTAATTTAGTATGATTGGCCTGCGAAGAGGGAGGTCAAAGTTCAAACCCTGGACTAGTGTACTTAGGGTGTTTTTTCCCCCTAAATGTCTTTCTACTCTCCTTCCACGCAAATGCAGGTACATTTATTTTATATTCTTCCTTCTTTGTTAAACTAAATTTATATATATGTGGTTAACCTAAAGAGTTAGAGAGACGAGTCGAGGGAAAAAAATGATAGTGCCGGGCGTGGCTTATCCTCGTATGTCAATGGACCTTGCTTACCTGTCCTAAATTCTTGACGAGTAGAGCTGTGTTGTTAGCCTTTACGACGTAAGGTATCGCATTACTTGGACCATATTTCCTATTTTCACAGCAAAATAATGTGAAACTGAACCAATTCCAAGAGATAACGGACAAGAGAAAGCCAAACTAAAATCGTCTGAAGTTGGATAAAGTTTTGATAAAGATCATTGGCCGTGAAGGCGACAGGTGGAGGAGTGTGGTGGGGAGAGGTGGGGGTGGCAGGTGTTATCGCCAGGGGGATCAAGTGTAATACGCAAGGTGGTACAAAGGAAGGGTGCGTTGCATGGTAAGACAGCCTTGATCAATAATACACAGTTATTGCCTCCCCCATTTCTCCTGCCCTTTCAACAGTAAAAGCTTTGCTCACATCCCTATACTACCAGATGTACCACTCTCATATCTTCTAATTATGGTGGGGTGTAGAGACACGCGATTTAAGATGGGGTGCTAGTGAGCGCGAGTTTAGTGTATTGATTTTTCGGTTTTTATAGCATACATTTTTTTTGGCCAAAATAAATCAAATATTTCTTCTATAGAAACATTAAGTTTAGTTTTCTGCACATGCTAATCTCAACAGTTCTTGAATGTCTGCCATGAGCATAGCGGCATTTGGTGACAAACTTTTTAAATAAAGAGAAAAAGTTGTCATTAAATTCCAGGACACCTTTGACAGATATTCAAGAACTGTTGAGATCAGGATTTGCAGAAAACTAATCTCTATGTTTCTATAGAGGAAATATTTGATTTATTTTGGCCGAAAAATGTTTATGCTATCAAAACTTAAAAAATACTGCCCTAAACTTACGCTCACTAGCACCCCACCTTAAGTTCAATATTTTTGCAATCCTTTTAACTAAAATAAATAAAATATTGCTTCAACAGATAAATTTAGTTTAATTTTTGCTTTCTATCGACTCCTTAGAGAGCGAAATATTGTGATCAAGCTCAACATTTTCATAAATTTCAACGTTTAATGGCTCCCTGAAAGCGAAAACATGGTTTTAATTTTGCCGTCTGTATCTCGGCCTAGAGTCGAAACCATTTTAGCGATCGGGCTAAAATTTGGTATCTAGGGTTTTCTTAAGGTTACACAGAGGGGTTTTTGGTATTGGATATTCAAACCTAAAAATAAGGGTGGTTTATTTTTAAATATTGTTGTATTTTTTTTAAATTATGTAACCTGGTATTCTAGGAGTAAGGTGTCAGACTTCTGTGCTGGGGGTCTGGGGTTCAATCCCCGGTCACGGCACAGATTTACCTGACAGCATAACCCTTCCTTCACCTCTGACAAGACGTGTATTAATCACAACTTGTGAATGTGAGGAATGCCAGGCCTCCACCGTGGTTCGGATCCCACGTTAAACTGTAAGTCCTCCATTTCATCTCACAATCACCCTACCATTACACATTAGCCGTGAGTGCATATAACCCGAACGGGTAGTAAGACGTGGTGCTAAAAATAATAATTTAAAAAAAAGTTATAAAACTTTTACAATGGTCTCAATATGAATTCGTAATAGTTTTGTATGTTGTGTTTCAGGTGGAGGATGAGTGCGGAGAGATTCCTACTGTACTGGTGCAGAACAAGATAGACCTCTTGGACCAAAGCGTTGTCGATCCGTTAGTAGCCTTACATAATCTTCTTTTAACTTATTTCAACTAAATTGATAGATGAAGTAAGTGTAAATCGGTAGAGAGGTAGGAAACAGCGAGTTGCCTTGTCACCCAACATCCCTAAATGGTTCACCCTTTTAATTAAGTTCGATAACAGTTATGTTAAAAATGCTTGTAATAATAGACAATCATCTTATCATGGTATCAACTACATCATTTTTGAATATACTCTATATAAATTAGATGAAAATACATGAAGAAATCAGCTTTATGAATATTTGATGGAAGCAATATAAAGTATGGAACAGCCAAAATAATGCAATAGTATAAAAGTAGCTGCTAGAAATTTCATCCTAGTCATCCAGCTACTTATTGGTTGAGTGTGTAATTTAATCGGCAATGTGTGAGTAGTATTAACTATAAGTGAATGGTGAGTATTGTTAATAATTAATTATCATTCTTACAAAGTATCTGTGTAGAAACTTGTAATTATATGGAATTATACATCCCAGTAATTTGTTATTCACATTTGTATTCAAAGTTATGATATTATAAATGAGAGTGGGTAGTAAGATTTATTTGTGTTAAGTTGTTAAGTTGCAAGGTATGGCGACATCTTTCTACGTCTCTGTTTGAAAAGCCAACACAGTTTTGAAGACAGAAACGCACCTTGATGACTGCACCTTTTTTTTGTCTAAAAAACTTTGAGAAGGAAATGTTGCTAGATATACCTCTTCAGGATACGCATCTATTCACTTTCCTTCCTGACGAGGACCCGTGTAGATGGAGTCAATGAAATCTTAATACATGTTCTAAATCTCCACGTGAAATATCTAGAAAAAAACTGTTTATCTACTTAAAATAAAACTATAAAACACCAGAACTTTTAATTTATAAAATAAGACATCATCCCTTTTAATTACTATAATACAGGATAGCAAACTTGGACCAAATTCAATCATTATATCAAATATCACACTAATGGTGGCGAACGAACATTAATATATCAGGCTTAGCTCTTTTAAACGTTACAAACTTAGTGTGCACATATATATATTAATAACTATTTAAGAATATGTTTTCATATCCTTCAGTTAGGCTGCTCTCAACAGGTATAACCAGTTGAGGGGTGTTGAGGTGATTGCTTACTTTACCTATTAACTTATTTGAAATAAGTAAGTTAATGGTGAATAATAACAAAGTGTACAGTTCAATTTTCATAGGAAGAACCTTATCTGACAGCTAGAAAAGTTACTAAATCTACCTTCACGTATTCATACAAGGCATGCAACTACTACTTTTGATGAATATTATCAATATTTATAAAACAACACTAAATTGATAATAAAAAGTTGTAAATGTTGGCAATAATGTGTATATACTTTCAAAAGTTTTTTTCATACCCAACTCATTGTATAGTAAACCATATCTATTGTCCTTGTCCAGGGGCGGATCCAGATAATTTTCATAAGGGGGGTCATAATTATAAATAACATAGTTTTTTACAATGCTAGATTTCTGTTTAATAGTTTCTTATTCATATTATGTATGTTTTAAACCATGGCCATCCTCCCCAATTTTTTAAGATCAGATAATCTTTATAAACTATTTAGAGTGGCCCTCCTTCAACAATTTTTTGAAAAATGGCTCACTCTAGAAGCTATGAGTAATCTTTGCCTTAATATTAAAAAAAAAAATTAGATTCTTTAATAAGCCTTTAAAGTGTTTCTCACCTAAACATTTTTGAAATTTGGATGCCCCTCGAAGCTATTTAGAGTGATCCTCACTTTAAATGTTTTACGATAATTAGATACCTCTAAAAGATAATCTTTGAAGTGGTCTTCCACCGACAAAATTTTGAAAATTGAATTATTTCAGAAACTAGGCTATTTAGGGTGGTCCTCGCCTGAAAATTCTTCAAAATGGCATGCAACTAGAAGCTATTTGGAGTTGTTCTCGCCTAGATATTTTTGAAATTTGGAGGACCTTGGAAGCTATTTAAAGCTTTCATCCCCTGACTTTTATTCCAGGAAGGGGCAAATAATTTCCAGAGGGGCAGAATTCCACACAGTTCCACCGTTCCTTCTGTCCATACAATCTATATTCGGTATTCGTGGACGAACTGCTTTCAAGCGATTATTAGTCTTTTTTGATGTGTGGTAGTCTACCGGCTCAATGCGGAACAATGTTCGTTACTCGCTATGCACAACAAATATTCCTACACGAAAACGAATTTATTTTCCACACTTGCGTGAGTCATATCAAACAATGAATAAACGTGGACGAATAACGCGGTTGTGGACCCGGCTTAAGAGGTGTCTGTGCGAAAAAGATTTAAAAAAAATTGTCTGTATTGTATTTTATTTCTAAAATTTGAACTTTAATTTCGTTTTTTGTATTAATTTGCTAACTTTTACAGGGGGGTCAACTGACCCTTTGACCTCACCCCCCCGAATCCGCGCCTGTCCTTGTCATATTTTTAACAATGAATTGGTCCAATGGCTAAATAATTTTCCATGAGGGACAAGGACTCATTATCATTATCAACTGTGTCCGAGTCAGTTTAGTAATCTGCCTCCATCTTCCTCTATCCATCCACCACTCTTCCTCCTTTAATAACTTCTATTCTTCTCCTCCCACCTGTAAATTTTCTGTTATCTGCTCCTCCCATAGGGACAAAGGCTACCACTATTTATTATGTTTTTGTTTGAGCGAATCTTCATCTATTTTTCCCCCCTATTGTGCTTAAGAAACCATTCGGGTTTTACACATAGGGGTGAGGATGATAAAGTTAGAATTTTAGAGGAAATTTATCCACATTTGCACGGAGGGGGAGTGGGAAATTATTTGACCCATCTCAATACACCTGACAAGGACTTGGATCCCGATTTCTTCGTCACTGGTAATCCAGTCGAACACAAGAGTGATGTGTTACATCTTGCAATCAGCAATGAATGTATTTAGTTTTAAAAAGATAGAAAAAACATTTTATGAAAATTACTTTTTTGTAGATATTAATGTTTAAAAATTTGGGGGGAAAGGATACTTTATACTTTATAGTATAGATATCTGGTAAAACTTACAAAAATGTCATGTGTTTCAATTGCTGAATAAATAATTTAAAACATAATGTTAGTATTTATTTTCCTTGAAATTATCACTTAAGGATGACTGGTTAGGGGTCTTTAAGACTGTCATGTTTGACCTTCTCTTATTTCCAGACCCGCCTCGGTGGCGTAGTTGGCTAACGCGCTAGTCGTGTTGAGCTCAACCGCCGAGGGGGAGATCGAGGTTCGAATCTCGGTCGGGTGAACTGGGGGTGGTTTTTCCTAAATGGTTTTCCACTCTCCCTCCACGCAAATGCGGGTTCACTTCCTCTATATTCAACCTTCCCAATTCCTAATCCATTAGCGTAGTTAGTACTTAAGCGTATAACCCGAACGGGTAGTAAGACACGGTGCTAAATATTAATCTTATTTCCAGAGAGGAAGCAGACTTGCTGGCCCGAGCGTTGGGTTGCCGCCTGTTGCGAACGTCCGTCAAGGAGGATGTGAACGTGAACGCTGTATTTCACCACTTGGCAGCCAGGTGTTTAGCAGAGCTGCACGAGCAGGAAGAGGAATATTCCATGGCCGGGAATGGCTTGCATCCTTACACAATTAGTCAGTATTCTGTGACTAATTTATGCTTTTCATAATATATTAGCAAGGGTTGCATTAAATTTGCACTTATCAACATAATCATAACCGCTTCGGTGACCGCATGGTCTACTCTCGCAGTAGACTAGACTGTCAATGACGAGGAGATCGAGGTTTGAATCACAGTCATGTGTATCGAGGGTGGTTTTTCCAGAAATGATTTTCCATTCTCCCTCCATGGAAATACGAGTGCACTTCCTATGAATATAACTTTTCTAATTCTTAAAATCATTAGCGTAATTAGTACACAAGAGTATTACCGTACCCAAATGGGTAGTAAGACGGGGTGCTAAAATATGTTCATGCATAGTTCGCTTCTTTATTTAAAGTACACCACTTGGACCTTCTCATTGGGTCATGGGCAATAGACTAAATTGTGGCAGAAATTATACAAAATAATGGTGTATTATAGTGAATGGGAACCATCACATAAGATTCACATGAATGAAAATTTATTAATTTAAAAGAACTAGTATGTGTAAGATTTAAAATAGTTTAGTTTAGCTTTAACAGGAATACATGCTTGGTTCTTTTCCTGTAAGAAACTTGAAAGTTGGTTCATATTTTAAAGGAGCATTTTTTTTTAGCAATGTGTCTTACTATCTTTTTAGGTTATACGCATATGTCCTAATTAGGCTGAATTAGTGATGAGTAAGTTTGAATTAAAAGGAAGTGTACTCACATTTGTGTGGAATGAGAGTGGAAAACCATCCTCAGTACACTCAAACAGGATTCGAATCTCGAGCTCATTGGCAGTCTAGTCCAACACAAGAGTTAAGCCTTAGATCATCAAGCCACCGAAGCAGGTTAAAGGAACATTCCAACAATTATTGTCTATTACAGGCTCTGTGTGTAAATGTTTTGTACACATGCACACTACATTTATATGGATTATAGCAACGGCACTTTCTTAGAAACCTTTAAGGGTAAACAAAGGGTACATGAAAGATACATAAATAAAACATGAATGCAATTCAGGAGAAAAAAATTAATTTGGTTAGTAAGGGTTTAAAAACTAGAAACAAACTTTGAAGTCACCAAAACATATATTATCAACACAACATTAAATATTGATTTGATTGATGGTCAAGTTGATTTATTTTCTAAGGTAAGATTATGAGAAAAGAATGAGGCTGTATTCAAAAAGCTATCAAGATAATTTATATTTATATGACAACTGATAGTTTTCTTATTTCAACAAGACTCAACATTTTTTTAATTTACTCTTTTACTTTTGACCAAGGAAAATAAAATGTTTTTATTTGACCATTATTATCCATCATACAACCATTAATGATAATAATGGCTTCTCTGAGCTACATCATTCTTCTGTAGCTCAGTTTGTGGAAAGATTAGCCGGTGCTAGTGTACCATTGCCCAGGAGAAACTTGAATATACTAATTGTACATCCTTTCCGTGGAGGCTCTTTCCATGTCCTGATGAGATGAGGGAATGATATTAGTGAATATGACAGGACAAAACCAATAAAGATCTTAATATAACTTAAGCCTAACCAAATGCTGGTGACCAATTATCCATTATTCCCCTTTCGAGAAAATCTCTCAGTACCAGCCAGGATTCGAATCCGGGACCTCTAGGTCAGCTGCAAGGGGCTCTGACCACTATACTCTTAACTAGTCGCTTCTCCTCCTCTCCACCTTCTTCTCTTGGTCTTTGTCCACAGCAGCCAGTTGGTTCGGTAGAGCGGCTCAGATACCTCTCGGGTTTAATTAATAATGGTGGGGGTGGAGAACTTATTAGAATAAAAAGATTGAATTTATGAGGTTGATTCGAAAGTTTTATTTTGAAGAAACGTTAACGCTTACACTTGACATTTTATTACATTTAATCTTTAAATACTAAATATGTTTTTTTTTAAAAAAAAGGTTAATGAATAATTTAAGACTTATATTGTTAAAGTTGTGATAATTTAGTCACATTGTGGTCTCCCTTTTCTTCCACCCATCTCTAACACACTAAAGCCAATACAAAAAGAACGACTATTCGTTAAGTACCTTTTAGCACGTCTTCCTAACTCGCGTGCTAACCGGTTAGTTTATCGCATCTAACACTTCCCTTCTTAGTATTATCAAAAACAGACGCTAAAATCTGATATGCTGATTGGCTAGCTGTTCGCGCCAAACCTCCTCTTTCCACTGTGAGGCCACACATGCAGGCCACACATGCCTCTCACAGCTTCTGTGTACAGATAAAATAAAACAGTTCGATGCTTAAAAAATGAAAGGTAACAGTAATAAATTAAGATGACGCTATAATTTCAACAAAGACTTTACAAGAATGAAAAACTACTAGATTTATAAGTTAAAGGCATAAAAATGAAGTTAATGAATTGAAATTTAAAACATATATGGCTTACAACTTTGATTATGATTTGGAATACTTAATATTAATATGAAACTCCACATTTTCTTATAATTAAACATTTGAACTGACTAATTTAGTAATAATAAATACAGATTAAATTAGGCCTAGAAAAGAATAATACATTGAGGATGTCGAAGGCTATTTATTAAAATAGGCCTAACTGATTGGAAAACAATAATTTACTATAAGTGTAGTACTCTCAGTATCTTGATAATGTTAACATGATTTCTAATACACTTAAGGGGGGATTTTGTAAAATCATATATAAAGTGTAGTTAAATGTCTTTGAATATTATAAATACTGGGCACTTGCAAGCCTATTACAACCATAGTGAATTTAGTGAGTTTAAGAATGGTATTAAATTAACAATAGAAACAATGGCAAACTAATATATATAAATGAAATAGTCAAGAGCTAAGGGCCTAAAACCCTTGACCACTTTACAATACCTTGAGGCCGGTTGTCTAACCCTTAAATCCAGTTGATGGATGGATACTGTTTAAGGTAATATGGAGGGGGCGAGTAGATGACATGTGTGGTATTGGTTCCAGGTGCCTTCAGCCCGTCCCATCACTCGAACAAGTCGTACCACGGTAACGGGACCATTGTGCTGCGACCAGGCAAACAAAAGGGTCACAAGAAGAAGAAGAACGTCCTGAGGAACGCCTGTCGGATATTATGATAGCGCCCACCTGCTGTACATTATCTCTTCCAGATGTCTGGTGCACAATTGTCACAAGATAGGTTTAATGTGTTTTAATATCAAGAAAGGACTCAATTACACCTGATCCCTCAAAGGTGGCCAACAATATTATTTTCATTTTAAAGGCTTTTAACTAAATCGAAACTAATGTTTCAGACTTGACTCCTGTTGAATAAATAACTTCTGACATTTTTGCTGTTGCAACTATAGCTGAAATAACCGAATATGATATGTGTTTAGACTTTGATAAATTAGCATTTCGATGCAGAGTGAAGGAGTTTTTATGAGCCACCAGGCGCTACCCCTAATACTGCTAGTCTTTCCAAAATACAATATACAATACATTATATTTCATAGTACTCAATGAATCTGTAACTTTAATTTTTTTGGGCTAAATAATGATTGTTTTAAGTTGACTATTTTTCTTCATAAGTATGTTTCCTGGTTTTTTTGTTTAGAAATATTTTAAAAATAATATTTTTATAATTTTTTTTATTTTGAGAGTTAAGGATAAAAATTCAAGATAAATATTAGTCATATTTTTCACTGCAGTCATTTTCATATAACTATTTTCTTCAAAAGTATAAAATAATTTTATATAATATTTTTAATATATGTGTGTTAGTCAATTTTTATAGCTAAATTTTATATAATTTACAGAATGCTCTAATTTTCACTATTTCACATCTTTTAATAAATACATCCACATTAGCTCATCAATCTTGCGATTGTTTTTGCTGTTGATCTCCAATTTTGCCTATTCATAGATTCTGTCAATCAAAATGCAGGGTTTTCAAAGTATTTTTTTAAATACCCCAAGTAAATATTAGTTTACCTATTAACCTATATTTTTACATGTAATTTCGTTTTTTTATCTTTTCCATATTTATATTCATCCATATTCATTGCCATTTTATTCCCCACCTCCTCTATTTCAGGGAAAGGTTGTGTACACACTCACTTCTTAAAAGTTTTGATAGGACAAAATATAATAGGTCAATGAAATGAAAAATTTTCTTAAAGAGGCGTCTAATATTTCTTTCTTTTTCAATCACAAAAGTGTAAAGCATGAGCTAAGTTCTTATTTATTTAATGAAAACCACATTATGTTTGGTCTGCTACTAGGGATGTGGTGTCAAAAGAAAAGTATCAATACTGTACTCATTAAAAGTACTAGTAAGTTGCGTACTAGTATCAAAAGAAAAGTATCAATATCAAAATTTTAATATGGAATATTTTTTTATCTAGTAATCAGCTTTTGCATCATAATTTTATTTTCATATAAATACTGAAAATTATAATGATTATGATGAGCTAAAAGAGATTGAATGCTAAGCATTGCTTCTTGTTTGCCATTCAGAAAATGAGTGAGAATTGAGAAAGAGTCATTTGTTATTCCTTCACAGTCCACCCTAGTAAGCATTTAATCCAAGGATGAGTGAAGATAACAAAAAGTTGTTTCTTTTGATACTGATACAATACTGGAGTGTGAATACTAATGTTCATAAAAGTAATGGAAAAAAAGTATCAAGTAAAAAAATACTAAAAACAAAAAGAAAATATCAATATTAGTAAAGTATTGATACTTTTTTCACATCCCTCCCTACCTGCCACAAAACTCCAGGATAAAAATAAAGTAAAACTGTAACACAAGATCAATCTAATTTCTATACTGTGTAGCTAAAATATTTCTATTAAAATCCAACTCAATCTTTCTGGAGTAATCCGTTCTAATACTATCTTTAAATAAATGTTCCCGCACCTTTATAAAAATGTTGTTTGCAAACTTAGCACTTTTAACCTGATATATTAGACAATTATGCCCATACCAGTACTCAAACACCTTGAATAATGTGGAGTTTGAATCCCTTTATGGACACAATTTTTTTAAATATTCACTCAACGGCTTTCTGAATGATTGTAATCTAAACTATTAATGATGTATGTTAAAAAAGGAAGAAATGAACCCCACTGCTGGATTCAATAAGGGGGCTAAAACGCCATGGCCTAACAAACATAAAAATATTGTTCAAAAGTGAACATTTAAAACAAAACATGTCACAGTAATTTTAAGGAGCACATCAAGCCCCTTCTTGAGCAGAAGAAAGTAAGAGTTACTAAGACATGTTGTGCTTTAAATGTGAACGTTTGGGGTTAAATTTTTCTGTTAAGTTTTTAGGCCCTGCCCTTTTGTCCTCATTTCATTGTTTATTGAATACTGTATGAGATAAAATAAAGTACTATGGTTGTGCTGTACAGTTCTATAAAAATAATGGAATTTGTAAATCATAGAACGTAATACAATTATTGAAATCTAGCGTAACCAGAAACCACATGTGCATTGTACTCAAAATGTAGGTTATAATTAGGAGTGTGTAGAACTGGGTTTGAATGAAAATATAAATTTTTAATCGAGTTTTGAGTAGTATGGATTCATATTGGTTCTATGAATATTTTTAATGATAATTTTTTGTGTTAAGAAAGTTGTGATGTTACAAATACAAATTTACCTATAGCTAAATCTAAAATAGCTGTAAAAGTTCTAATCAAACTAAATGATTGATTATAAAATGTTAGGGCCAGTTTCATAGTCAGACTTAGTACACCTCAGGTGTGGCTCAGTATTAAATACAAGAAGAAACCTACCTAGATCAGAATGGAATGAGCCAGTTTCGCATATGAAACTGGCCCTTTCCATTCGGGTCTCGTTAGGTGTTGTCTTGTATTTAGTATAGCGGTGCACTTGAGGCGTACTATATCTGACTATGAAACTGGCCTTTAAGTTATAAAATGATATCTAATAATGAAGTCAAATAAAAGAAAACTTGAGAATATTGAGATAAACTTAAAATTTATTTTACTTGGAATGGATAGTTTTCAAGAACTCGCACATACCTAGCTATTTACACAAGTGAATATAAATACTGTATAAATAACTGTAGCAAATTTTAACTGTCTTCAATGAATAAGTATATATAATTCATAATTACTAATTAAATGGATACAGCGAGATTATTAATTTGTTTTGTATCCAACATTGTAATCTTCATGCTCGGAAAGGTTGAATTTAAGAACATGCTACGAAAATACATGACCAGTTTTGTAAAAGTTTTGAATAATTAAAAATTATGAGCAGTTTTTTAAGAGGGTATTTTTAATTTATAGTTAACCCATCCTTGATTGAAACAGGGAAAACAAGCATGGCAGACAATAAATGTATCTTGAAGAGGACCCACTTGGTTCACTACTTATATTTTGTCCTATTATATTTCTTATAATGCTTTGAGTTCACAGTGATAAAATTAGGTAAAAACATAATGTTGTCCTAGGTTTAATGTTTTTCAACTATGAAAGGCATTTAACAAATGGAGCAACCACTTTACCCCCCTTCCCGCCTCAATACCAAGTAACTTAATCAAATGTATAGACATTTTAATATGTGGCTTATGACTTCACAATCATCAAAAGTGTCAATGAAAAGATTTCAATGCCCACCCCCCAAAACTCATTATTTTAAAAACGGATGCCTTATTTACTGTTGAAAGAGTATTGAAATAATAGTACAAGAACATATCTATAAATAGTAGACACCATTATCTCTTTATGGAACTCCTCTTTTCTCTTTTTGAGGTATTCTGAAGAAGGTACCTACCTACACCTTATCTCTACCTAGTAGATACCATTGTAATGACAAAGTACATTATTATTAACAGAAATTAAAGGTTATTTAACACATGAGACTTCATAATACCTTGTACTACACAAAATTTCATCATGATAAGACTTGCAGCTTTGGATCTTAGCAGTCTTGACCTAGTCATGAAACTATTGACGAAATAAAATAGCTTTCAAACAACTATAGTTAACATCTACTAATAAGATACAAATTTTCTATAAACTTTAACTTCTTTGAAATTGAGTAGAACCTAAACACATATGAAAACATGATTAGCTAATTCATCAAAATAGTTTTATAGTCTTCAAAATGAAACTGTTTTTTGAACGTTTTACTAAATTTTTTCATAGTCTTTGTTTACTAATCAAAGAGTAGGGAGTAAATGTAGCATATTTAATGCATTTTTTTAACATGACCAACCCTAAATTTAAGGGTCGTTTACTGAAGGCCAAAAAGAGAAAAAAATTGATTTTCTCAAAATTCGCTCTAACAATTTTGATTAAATTTCATATCTAAGTCACTGTTTTTTTTTACAATAAACAAGATGGTAGCTCTCATTTTCTCATGAAAATTACTTTGAGGGTATTTTGCACGAGGAAAATTTCCCAATTTTCATCATTTCTCCCCAACTATTTAAGATATTCTATATCTTATCATTGTAAAGTTGTAGTGTAATATTAAAGATACAAATCTTTTATTTGAAATATATTTTTTGTAAAACCAATAGTTTCTGAGCTATAATTAAATATGTATACTTTTTAATCAGGTCTTTGAAAATGAATTCGATTCTTATACTTTTTGGTGAACAAAGATATTTCTGTTTTCTCAATTTTTCTGTAATAGTGTTCCTAGTTTATAATGCCATAAACGGTGTATATTATTTCATTTATGATATTTGGTGTAGTGTTTCTACAACAATGTATAGACTTATTATTTTGATCGATAAATCTTACGAGTTTTTAGTAAATGCATATTTTGAGATAAAAGCGAGAGGAAGTCAGTACAGTGCACCATACCATTTTTTTTTTGTAATTATTTAAAATTAAATGTTGTATTAGTTTGAAGGCTTATATAGATATACATTTAAATAAGTACTATATATTTTATACAGAAAATAAATAGTGAGAAAACATTTATTTCAACAAAAATATAAAATAGAAATGTTCTATAAAATATATTTTATACATTATATTTATTACACATTTCTGACAAAAATAACATATTTTAATGACAGGCAGTAGTCATAAATTGAGCACCCTATAATACACACTATGAAATAATTTCTATATACACACAACAAAATCTTCACCATTAAAGTAAAATGTTTAAAACTTTTCTTAAAACATAAAAAATAAAGATAATGGGAGATTTCTTAAGACAGGATTAAAAAACCATGAAACCAAGATTAACATAATCTAGTGTAAATCTTAAAATAAATAAATTAAGGCATGACCTTACCAAAAACAGTGTTACAATCTGTTAGCTACAATTCCAGTTTCAATATAGGAAAGATAAAATTTATTTTATTTTATGATTTTAATTTTATACATCTTATTTTATACTTTGATATAATGTTGGCATTTATAGTTAGGTTACCAATATTTTTAATTAATTTATGATTATCAAAAGCTCATTTTGAAGCCCCTGTTTCAGGCTCAATAATTTTAGCTGGTGTTTTATTGAAATTAGGGATTTATGGTTTGTTTCGGCTTTACATTGTTTTAATAACTGATCAGTTGCATTAGAAAAGTTAGTGGAAATAGTAAAGAGTTTATGATTAATGATCATAACCCAGACAATTTAAACAAATATGTAATAGCTTTAATTAAACCATAATCATCCATCCAAAGACTTATTATTTTAATCTATTAGTTAAATGTCCAAAATTAACAAATGTTCCAATATTTTTAATAGACTTTTCAAAATTTCCTGTATTTTCCCCGATTTTTTTCCGAAACAAATTTCCTGTTTTTTCCAGGTGCGTGGCAACCCTAATACCTTTAATAATGTGGTATAAAACAGTGCTGTGCAGCTCTTAATTGATCAAGCCTATGACACGAGAGTACCCGGATTAATTCAAATATATTGGACGATTGTATGACACAAGACGACTGCTTACAATGCATGTAATAAAGATTACAATAATGCATAAATCATGATATAGTGACTTAAAAAAGGTGAATTTTAATTTTGGCGCACTGCCCAAACTGGTAGTATGACACGGTACTGAAAAAAAATATTAATCAAATGGGGTATTATCTAGAAGTCATAGAGGTCATGTTCCTGCAGCCCTTCCTCCAATTAGTGTTTGACCAGAGATTTAAGGCTGTATACATAGTTGGGATTTGGACGTCAACCAATTTACCACTTTAATTAAACTTCTTGTTATTCATATTTATGAAGAATGATTGATTCCCGGTAGTATAAAATAAAATAATATGGCCCTTAATGTGACTTGATTGGTTCTTTACCTCTTAATATTTATATATGTTCCTCTTACTGGTAGTTGCATAGTTCGTCCAGCCCTTAAAGTTTCTGATTGAGCTCAGGCACGACCTTAAATAGGTCAGCCACAAGTCCGTAGTCAGCCACCTGGAATATGGGAGCCTCTGGATCTTTATTGATAGCGACAATCGTCTTGGAGTCTTTCATTCCAGCTAAATGTTGAATAGCTCCAGATATTCCCACCGCGATGTAAAGCTCCTGGAAATGAGACACACATAGGTAATTGAAACAACATTTTCTCTGCTTCAGGTGCTGTGGATTAGAGGAATAAAACTGTATATCTTTACTGAAGTTGGATCGAATCTACTATTTTATGAACATGAAATTTATTTTACTTACAAATCTGAAATTTGAATCCGATGGTTGGGAAAAATTATTAACACAATAGGAAATAGAAATAGTAACAAAATATCATTTCTTTTTTATTTTAATACATTCATTATAACATTCTCACATTCAGTTTAGTGTTAAATTAATGTTCTGAGGTCTGGTTGTTAAGTTTGTCCAATAATTATGTTGGGGACTGAACCACCAATAAGTAGTATCGGAGCTCTAAAACAATATTTTTTAAATTTTGGACTCTCCAATCTCAAATATCTCTAAGGATTCAAGAGTTTGAGGTTTGATAGTCTGTCGTGACCTTGCATTATAGGTGTAAGGTGTCTGGCTTCTGTGCTGGGGGTCCAGGGCTCAATCCTCAGTCCCGGCACAGATTTATCTGATTACCAAACCCTTCCTTCACTTCTGACAAGATGTGTATTAATCACAACTTGTGAATGTGAGGAATGCCAGGCCTCCACCGTGATTAGGATTCCACGTTAAACTGTAGGTCCTCCATTTCATCTCACAATTACCCTACCATTACATATTAGCGTAAGAGCTAAGGGTCCCAGGTTCGATTCCCGGTATGGGTCGAAAATTAATCATTGATGAAAATATGGGGTTCCCCTTCCACAGTGATGAATTAACGGCTGGGGAGTGGATATTGTGCCTGTCCTAGTCTTAAGTTTGATTATTAGGCATATGAAGCTATGACAGGCCTAGCAAGCCGGTAGTGGAAATTATACAGCTTGAATAAAAAATTGACTCAGGCTGCAGGCTGGAAACAGTAATGTATGTAAAGTAAATAGTTGCATCCCTACCATCAAACAAATTGTTTCTTTTTTCAAAATCAATTTTTGAGAAATGGTAGTTTATTTCATAAAACTGGTATCTGGATGTGTACTTAGTAAACCATTCAGCTTTAATGGCTGAAAAATTGTGACTTTTTGACTTGGTTCGAAACAGACAAGACCACTACACAACAGTTTAGGATTGCCACTCGCTAAGGCACATAAGGGGAAGGGGGCTAGCGGAGCAGGACAAAGTGAGGTTGAAAAATTCCACTTTTAAATTCAAAGCGAAGTTGAATCAAATAATATGAAATATTCCTGAAGCCAAATCAAAATTCAAATATAAAAAAAATTAATGTTGGAAGGGGGAATGTTGCATAACTATATAACTTTAAGCTTTGTCTCCACTGAAGAAACATACAACTCATAGCAACAGAAATGTGGTTGCAACTGAAAAGGTGTTAATGTGAGTTGTCTTTATTGTATCATGTTGATATCACAATAAACACCGGTCAAAGCGGTAAAGATCAAAAGACAATATGAAAAACATACCAACAATCAGTCGCACAAACAAATGTTTCAGCTATTTGGAAAATTTAGCTGAGACTAGTATGTGGTACATGTTTTAGTTAAAAACGTTGCACTAGTAATTAGTTCATCAACATGGCGTTTAAATGGAGCTTAAAGATTTCCATTCAATTAATTGTTAATTACAAACAATACCGTGTCTTTGTAACCCCAAAGACAAATATAAGAGCAGGGCCGCCACTAAAACATCTGTTTCATACCACATCGTGACACACTCTATAAACTGTTTCTTCAAAGTAAACACAGTGTTGCATCAAGTTTTAGTCATAGAAAACAGACACCAACATGATGCAACAACGTTCTTACAGTGTGGACAGTTTGTTGACAAGTTGATTAAGTAGTTTTCAAATGTAAAACACCTTAAAACATTGTGCAACACAAAAGTTGTTCTATTATTATTATTATTATTATTATTATTATTATTATTATTAGCACCGCGTCTTACTACCCGTTCGGGTTATACGCACTTACGCTAATGTGTAATGGTAGGGTTTCTGAATTTCATGGGAAAAAGAAAAAGTTCTAAAATTTTTAAAAGGCTTTTGCTTTGATTGTGATACTTTGAACAAATGATTCTGAACGAACATGTTTTGTAAAAAGTATGTTAAACAATCCACCAAAGTTTAGTACTTGATCGAATAACTATTGTTATTAAATATTTATACACAATGCTTAGGTTGGTATACTATTGGTGTCCTATACCATTCATACCACCTACAACCTCAATTATGTCTTAAAAAACTTTAAATTACTTCAAAATAGGTCTTTGTTTAAAAAATAAACTTAAACATCTACTGTTGGGAGACTTCAGGAGCCATCATGGATAGAACCCTTCCCTTCCTAAAAAAAACAACGTAAAATAATAATAATAATAATAATAATAATAATAATAATAATAATAATAAAAATAATAATAATAATAATAATTCAGGGTACAGATATAAAACTTTTTCTACATACTCATCGCACTTTTTATAGATCTGGATTATAAAGTGTGCTCAGCCACGAGTAGAGAGTAGTAGTATGCATACAAATGTGCTACACCCAATGGTGGTTTAACAATTTTTCTCCCCACTCCCTACACAAATAATTTCCTCCTAGTCAGGAAGAGCTCAACCCCAGAGAATGTTTGAAAATAGAATGCCGCTCGAAGATATTTTGAGAGGTCCAGGTCTGGAAACATTGTGAAAATTAGATTCCTCCCCTATACAATTTTCAAAATTTGGATACCCCAAGAAGCTATCTAGACCTGTCCCTGCCTGAATTTTTTTTTAAAATTAGATGCCCCTAAAAGCTACTTGAAGTGGTTCTCACTTGGAAAGTTTTAGTAAATAAGAGGTTTTTCCAAGTTATTTGGAGTGGTCCTCACCTTTAAATTCTGAACAGCAAAATTTAAACACTTTTCCCAGGTTTTTCCCCAATGCACAAAATTCAAGCATAATTCTCGGTTTTCCTGACGAGTCCCCATTTTGTTATTTATATTCCTTTGTACCACTGCATTTTAAATGGAGAGCTTGTTTTATATTATATTTTACAACTCTCAAACTATAAATAAAGAGTGTGTTACATACTGGAGCAACAATCTTTCCAGTTTGTCCGACTTGCAGCTCATTTGGAACAAACCCTGCATCCACAGCAGCACGAGAAGCCCCGACGGCCCCATTGAACTTGTCAGCGAGCTCATACAGCATCTTGAAGTTATCACCAGACTTCAGTCCTCGCCCTGAAATGTTAAAACATGGCCATGTCCTTAAAACCTGCAACTCGAGATCAATTGTTTGGCTTTCATATGACAATGAAAGAGAACAACGTGCCTTGGAAATTACTAGGTCTGTAATCAATACTTAGAACCGCGTCTTACTACCCGTTCAGGTTATACGTTTAAGTACTAATTATGCTAATGATTTAGGAATTGGAAAGGTTGAATAGAGGAAGTGAACCTGCATTATGTGGAGGGATAGTGGAAAACCACTTAGGAAAAATCACCCCCCAGTTCACCCGAGCAAGATTCGAACCTCGATCTACCCGTCCTCGGCAGTCTGGCTCAACACGAAAAAAGCGTGGTAGCTAACTACGCTACCGAGGTGGGTAAGTTCGTAATCCATATATGATCTTGAAGAAACTGGTGTTGAGTGTGATTAATAACTTAGCCAATTAATTTGTTACTTTTCTTTATTGTTCGAAATTATATTCAAAACTTTATATTAACCAAGCAGTCTACTTATATGTAGCGGTGTGCGAGTAGGCATGTTTCACTTCAAGTCGAGTTTGAATGAAAACGAGTTTTTATATAGTAGTATAGAGCAATATTTGTACAATAAATATTTCAAGTTGAATTTAAGTTATAGATCCATGCATAAACCAAGTACAAACATTATTTCTTTAAAACTAATTTTATTTTGTGAATAAATTTATATCCTAATCAGACAAACTCGAATTTTAAGATAAATTAAATATAAGTGTAATTTCTTTTTCAACAACCAAATGTAAATAGTGAGGGATTATATTTCTTATGAACTTGTATCCTAAAACTGAATAAAATTAATTAAACTAGGAGTTAAAAAAAAAAAAAGATTAAAAATTCTGAGTATTCAAATTTTTTGAGTTTTGTAAAAATCTTCGAGTCGAGTATGAGCAACTAATAAAACTCGAATCAAACTTTTGGAGGCTGCCCCCAATATTCAGCTATTCAATAATAATATTCAATTCTCTTGGGGTCCTTGGAATAAATTACCTGACCGCATGGGTGGTGAATACCCCTTGTGGTACCTTGTTGGCCCAGGGTGGCAACTAGCTCCCGCTGCTGAACAAAGTAAAATATTTTCTGGATCCAGCAGCAATCCTCCCATTTATTCATTTACGTCAGGCACCAAATACCATATAATTAACCTTTAAAAAGTCTTGCAAGGCGTTTTATTTATATTCATAATATTAATCAAGTGTTAGAAGTTGGTAGATAGAGGGGTGAGAGAAGCACAGTAAAGATTTATTTGTCTAACAACAGTAGACGAAGAATGGAGAAGGTTCAAAACAATAGTAGAAACAAAAGAAAGTACATGTGGAAGATCATCAAGTAAGAGAAATTAAAAGGAAACCATATAGTGGAATGAGTGTATAGCAGAAGCTTTAAAAAGGAAAAACAAAGCAAGGAGAGAGTGGTTCCAATACAGAAAATAATGGGAGAAAATAGAAATGTTTCATTAAAGGAGCGGGAAAAATAGTTATTAAATTTGAGAAGAAGAGTTCTTGGAAAGACTAAAAGAAAACTACAAAATACACAAGAAAATATTTTATGGGGTGATTAAAAACAAAAGCTAGCGAGACTGACTTAAGTACTGGATCAAACTGGAGAAGTTCAATGAAAAGAAGAAGTAATGAGAACATGGAAAGAATATTTTATAAAGAATTATTGGAAGGAAAAGAAATAAATAGGGAAGGAGATATGAGAGAAACATTATCTATAGAAGAGTATGCATATTATTAATAATTTAATATGCGAGATTTAGAGAGCAATGAAAAAGCCACTTAAAGGGCTATCACCAGGAATAAACAAATTGATGGTTTGGATGATAAAAGCAGCAGGGGCAATGGGGATGCAGTGTTGTACCGAGTGATGAAAGTGGTTTTTAAGGAAAGGAACATACCAATGGATTGAAGAAAAGGGGTTATTTTGTCCATTTATAAAAAATGAAGCAAGTCAAACTGTCAAAATGTGAAAATTACAGGGCCATTATATTGCTGTCCTACTGCATTAAAGTATATTAAAAACTACTTCTACAAAAAGTTAAACATATAATAGAGGAAACAGCAAGGGAAGAACAATGCACCTTTTGATAAGGAAGATCTAAGGTTGGCGCAATCTTTGTGCTAAGACAGTTCATTGATAAAAGATGGGAAGATACCATGATTGCCTTCATTGGTCATAAACTAATACATTGTGACAAGGTACTAAGAGAAATTACATGGTTGGGTTTAAGAAAAAGGAAGTAGGGGAGAGGATCAAAGGAACAAATAAGAATAAGGAACATCTATAACCAGTGTGAAAAGTGTGTAAGAAATGAAAATAAATACAGCGACTGGTTTCAAACAGAAAGGGGAGTGAGATAGGGCCAAGCGTTTTATCACCAAATTTGATTTAATATTGTAATGGACGAAATAATTGATGAGGTGTGGTGTCAGAGAAGTCCTGGGGAACTGTAGGTTGTGGTATATGGTCGATTCAGAGGACGTCTTGACATGGGAAAAAACTGAAGAGGACTTGGAGAGAAAACTAGTCAAATGGGGGCAAAAGCAATGGAAAGATAAAGAATGGATATAAATGTGGAAAAGAGCAAGACTAGACTAGGTGGCTAGAAACTCAAACTCAACAAAGGATGTTACAATTAATGGAAAGGAACTTGAAAGGGCGGAATATTTCTGTTATTTAGGAAGTATGATTACCACGAAGAGTAAGATTCAGGAGGAAATAGGACAAATGATCTGGAAGAGTGGACCATTCTACCACGTGGTTAAGGATATAATATGGTGGTGGAATATAGGAAAAGACAAGATGTAATATCAACCAATATTGACATATGGCTCTGAAATCTGGACATGGATGAGGAGAGATTTAAATAGATGCAGGCTGCAGAGATGAGATTTCCGAGAGATATTAAAAATGTTAAAAAGAGAGGTAGGATAAGGAATGAAAGAATTAGGGTTAGCCTAAAGGTTATAGTTATTAGATTAATGTACAAATAGCCAGAATCTTTAGAAAATTAAACAAGAATCACACTCATGCATGCACACACACACTCACGCACCTTGATAACCCTTTAATCCCACTTACTACACCCCCTCATAAACTATGATGAATAGCATACTGTACACTACTCTTTGGTTTGTGAATAAATATTGGAGGAAACTTATTAAAATTAGTGATGGACCCTTGAATCCTCGAATTCTTAAGGATATTTGAGATTTGAGATTAAAATTCGAAAAAAAAAATATTTTTTTCAATTTTTCAAGTGAAATTAGTTTTTGAGCTCTAATAACGCTTATTGGTGGTTCAAAACCAATTATAATTAATGGATGAACTAAACAACCTGGCCCCAGACCAGTAATTAAACACTTAACTTAATATATATAAAAGATATAATGAATGTATTATAAGAAAGGAAGTTAATATTTAGTTTCTATTTCTATTTTATAGTATTCTATTATATCTATATGTCCTCTTATGATCACAACTTTTTTCAAGATTCGGATTTGAATTTGTAAAATAGTGGATTTGACCCAGCTCCAATTAAAATGTTTAGAAAACAGTTTTATGTTAAAGACAAAAAATTTGTTATTTATAAATTAGCTAATTAATATTCAAATGTATATAAAGTATATTAAATTTCACAGAAATTGTAATGAATAAAAACACCCGTATTTCTATAAGATTAAAGTTTGTTAGTAAATATTAATTTTAGTTGTTTGAAAGTTAAATGTATGAAATAAAGTACAAATTTAGCCAAATATATAATAAATAAATAAAATGATAGAATTGTATAAAAACAAAGCACAAATAAAAGTAAAAACACTATTCATGTATACTTTGATTTTCTTATTGCATCCTGCTGAAGAGCATCGAAATATTAATTATTTACTTTTATTGATGTTTTTTCTACAATTCTATCAATTTATTTATTTTATATTATGATTGTTTGAAAGGTATCTTATTCATAAACTCCATTGCATGGTTGAGACTGTTGAGGAGCTATGCCTCCATGTGTTAACCAACAAATTTAGCTTTATAAGCTTTGCCAATTCAAATTCCAGTCAGGTCAAAGTTATTTAGTCCTAATGTGATGTAAAATTACACGTAGTACAGGAGATTCTAAATTTTGTCTGTGATTTCTGTTCAGGTCTTAGTAACTTTTAGTTTGTTGTGTTAAAGTTAAACCATAATATACTTAAAAATTCAGATATAGTTATAGATATTTTCTTATTATTTTGATATAGCTAAACAGTAAATAAAGCTGTAGTGATTAAATTTGTAATAAAATTTTGAGGAGTTTGAACTCTCTAAACCTCCAAAACCCTTGCACTAAATTTATCGAAAATTTTATTTCTGCACTGTACAGATTTAATCTTAGGGGCACTATAAATATCAAGTTGTAAGCCTTATCTTGAAATCCAACATATACATTTGACATATTTTAGTTTTACTTGAAACACTCAATACTATATGCCAATAGTATGAGCTACTATTGAAAATCTCAATTGTTTCCAGCAAGAGGGTGTTATGTGAGAGGAATGTTTGTCCCGGCAATGAGAGAGAAATAGCCAGTTTGAAAGTATTTCAAAATTAGGCGCATCCCTTGTTCCCAGACATTCTAACTAAAGGGTGTGTCCTGATTGTTGAAAGGACAGGTTCAAACAACCAACCGACCGTTGGAAGTACAGGGAGCTTGGCTCGTGTTTAGTCAGTCAATAGTGATCCTCAGATGCAGGTGCATGTTCTACCCGCATGCATCAAATATTGCAAAGGCATCTTGCAAATAATATGTATAAATTAAGGGTGTGAGTTCTGAGATGTATCTCTATGTGTGTGAAATGAATAAATTATTGTTAAAGAAGTATTTGGTATGAGCCATAGTTATTAATGATAAAATTATCATATGTTTAATTCTTGTTCATGTGCATAAAAAATATTGTTTTATATATTTCATATTTTTCAAGTTTTTATTAAAATTATTTGTAGTCTTGGGGGCTGGCAAATGCCCCTGTGCTCTCCTCTACACCCCCACCCTGGGTGGACCTCTGTGAGTGAGGTAAATTCAACTTACCTCCACTGATAACCACCTTGGCACCAGTGAGTTCTGGTCGGTCGCTCTTGCTCAGCTCTTGGCTCAACCACTGTGACAAGTCTGTTTTATAGTCCCCGGCTGGGATAGCTTCAGTCTGGGTGCTGCCCCCTTCCAAAGGATCTGCCTCAAAACTCGTACCTCGTATGGTCACTACTTTTACAGGGTCTTTACTCTTCAGCGTTAGGATAGCATTACCTGTAAAAAGACACAGTATGATGATATATAATAGTAATAATATTTAGCACTACGTCTTACTACCCGTTCGAGTTATATGCTTAAGTACTAATTACACTAATGGGTTAGGGATTGAGAAGGTTGAATACAGAGGACGTGAACCCATGTTTGCGTGGAGGGAGAGTGGAAAGCCAGCTAAGAAAAGCCACCCCAGTTCACTCGAGCAAGAATCGAACCTCGATCTCCCCATCCTTGGCAGTCTGGCTCAACACGAAACTAGCGCATTAGCTAACTACGCCACCCAGGCGGGTATGATGGTAGAGAAAAAATTCCAAGGCTTTAATGTATATTTATGTGTCACTCGCACTAGTGGTTACAGTCTAAGGTATTGCTCCTGTAATAGACTTGATTGCCCATCGAGGAACAGGTTTTAGTCCCAGCAAAGTGTAATAAGGATGGCTTTTACAGAATTACAAAAACTTCAATCGAATGTACCAACGCTAAAATTCAAAGAAAAAACAAAACTAGTCTTGGGGCCAAAGCTAATGCGCAAAGGGGACATTGAAAAATTGACCTAAAGCACATTATCACATAGTGCTTATTTAAAGGTATAAACATTCTAGTATAAAAAAGTTAATAAATATATAAAAATAAACTAATGTTTTATTACATACACCTAAAGCATAGTTAACTACTCATTAGTAATAAAGCTCTGTACCCATTACAAAAACTATTCCAAACCTTTATAGTCTTTGTTGTTGTCATTGCAGGAAAGGTGCTGACATGTTCTAATTATTGTTTAGGCCCATAATATTAATGTAGGATGTCTACTGAATTATATAGGCCTAAACCATATTTTATGACCTTTTCATAACCTAAAAAAAAGAGTAAGAAAGAATGCCCACCCAAATCCTTGATTCCTAATATTTTGTCATTTTTGAACAATGTCATCTCTGGGGGATAGTTGTAAATTTAAGCTAATCTTGAGCAACGTATTAAAATATACTGGTCTTACCTGTACAATTAACTCGACCCACAAAATGTCATGACCTGATAGATAATTTGACTTTTTAGTTACCTACTTTCATGGCCAATATCTCATTTCATGACTGGTCAACATCCTGTAATGGGTTAATGATTTTGGTAATAGTGGCAGTGGATGATTCAGTTTAAAAGGAAATGCACAAGTATTTGCCTTGAGAAAACAATTGCTCGGAAAACCCAACCCCAGTACAGCCAGTCAATAAATAAAACGGGACTCCTGAGTTAAAGAGTAAGGCACACTACTATTGTAGCAAACCATGTAGATCAGTGTTTCTTAAACTTTCTCCAGTTGTGTACCCCTTTTGGGGTGATTGCCTAAATAGCGTACCCCTTTTATCTCTTTGCAATTAAAAAAAAACTTGTTATTGTAAACGGTATTATAAACTTTTTTTTTCAAATTTTAATAAAATTATTTTGTTGATACATAAATAGTTGTTTCAAATTTGATATTACATTTTTGTGATAAGTTTAACAAAGCTGTGAAAGAGGGAAAAAAAGGCTTATAAAAGTCCATACATAACATCTCATCAAAATATGCGCTGATTTGTTTAGCAAACTCACTATTAATAAGAAATATCTAACGAGTATAATAAAATTCAGTGGTATATGGCGTACCCCCTGAAATCCTTCCTGTACGCCTAGGGGTACGCGTACCACAGTTTTAGAAACACTGATGTAGATCATGGATTGATGGATCAATACCTGCATATATAGTTCTGACAAAAGTGTCCGGAGCCTTGATCGCTATGATATCGGACACAGGTGACACATCCAGTTTAGCCGCTATCCTTGGCAGGAGAGACTTGCCAAGCGCCGTGGCCCCGGCGAGGATGTGGGTGAAGTTGAACTGATTTTGAGTGGCCAGCACTAAGGGTGTCAAACTCTCTGGTGTGAAACCAAGAAAAGCCTCATTATCTGCTACCAAGATCTTCGCCACACCCGATGCCTTGGAAAGTTGCTCGGCCACCTGTGGGGCCCAACATGATTCTGTTGACACTTGGGTTGGTAAGAATACTCAGACCACAAGCGTTAGCTTAACTTAAATTAACTATGTCTATAAAGCCTTGGTTGAAAAAAGTTTTAATCCTCCTCGTCTATAAATTTAGAGTTTCTT
Organism: Timema bartmani; assembly: GCA_902151455.1. Taxonomy (NCBI): domain Eukaryota; kingdom Metazoa; phylum Arthropoda; class Insecta; order Phasmatodea; family Timematidae; genus Timema; species Timema bartmani. The sequence continues at coordinate 30,597 of CABFWB010002694.1, read as the reverse complement.
TCCTATTAATCATCTTACCGCTGCATGATTATTTTTAGCTAACCATAAAATTATCATTTAAGGTTAAGGTTTAAGTCTTGACAGTGTAAACATACAGATGTTTTTTCTAGTACCTATATAATTTTCCATCATCTCTCCAAGCCAATTATTATCAAAGAAACATTCTAAAATAAAGTTAAAAGTTAACGGTCAATTAATCTTCCTAGTTTATGTAAATACATTTGAGCTGAAGGCCTATGGTTTGACATTGATTTAGAGTAGTCCAAATAGGAGTGTTGGCAAACATAGTAAATATAAAGTAAGTGGAATACATATCTCATCTACGGCGGGAATGTAGGTGACAACTGGCAGAAAGTTCTTTATTGCAGACATTGGCTGAAATCACTAATGTTTGAAAATAGTTATGTGTTTAGTAATACTATATCGTTAATAAAAAGTGTTATAAAACTCTTATAATAATACTTCCAGCAAATGTTTGCAATTAAGAACCTTGTGCTAGCTGTAACTTACCTATACACCCACTACTTAGATGAGGTTTAAATAAGCAGTGAGCTTATAGACTTTGGGATGTAGGCAGCCTGGCGGGATTGTTTTTTTTTGTCCTCAAATAGTGTGAAAAGCGATAAAGTAAGAGCAATTCAAGGGTACATGGTAAAAAGGGGGAAAAGTCTAATTTTAACTCCAACTGAGTGAATGCTGCCATCTGTTTTAGACAATCATAATGCCTTTCTAATACACTATCTTTAGATTTGGTTAAAAGAAGTCTCTATCAAATTTAAATAATTTTAAAAAAAGTATTTGCTGGGGTCCTCATCAGGTTAGAGATTTATAAAAGTAGTTGTACTGGAAAATGTGAGTAATGTGATTCCCCATTTTCCCCCTGTACCCTTCAATTTGTAATGTTGTTGCATGTGCTTAGCGAAAAAAACACAGTTGGCCTGGGTAAATTAATAAAACCTAAAGCCCCTTTTACTAATAAAGTTAAATATAGAATTGTGATGTATTTCACAAATATAATTCTAAGGTTATAAATTGGCAATGTAACCCTCTTCGGTGGCCGCATGGTCTAAGGCACTACCTACACTTGTAATAGATTAGACTGCCGATGAGGAGGAGATCTTAGTTAGGTGTACCGAGGGTGGTTTTTCCCTAAATGGTTTCCCATTCTCTTTCCCCACAAATGTGAGTACACTTCCTATAAATTAAAACTTCCTCATTTCAAACCATTAGCATAATTAATACATGAGCATATAACCTGAATGGGTAGTAAGGCGTGGTGGTGCTAGAAAAAATGGCAATGTAGGTCTATTGGACATTGGTGCCAATTTCTAAATTAGCACTATTATCTTTAAATGATTTTCTCTAACCATATAAAGATAAATAATCATATCAACTTGGATACATACTCAAGTTTTCTTTATTTTCAATCCAATTTAAGGCCTATTTTTGCAGAATCATGTTTTCGTTATTTGAGGTGATTGGGTGTGAACCATGTTATCTAACATTCTGCACTTTTATGTTGTGTCAACTTTAAAAAAATATAATAAAATATTATTTATCATTCTAAGAGTCAACTCTGTTTAGCAAATTTTCAATCAAAAACTATTCTAAGATAAGATTTTGCATAAGTTGACTCAGATTCATTAATAATAATTTAGGCTAATATTTTTTTTCAAGTTCATACTAGATGAAAGTGCAGTGTGTTGGATACCACAGTTTACAGCCAAGCCGCTCATTTGTTAACGATAAGAGCCGCACGACAATAAAATTAATACAATATAACTAGGGCTGGGCCGATGCCAATAACCGATTCAATTTATTGGCCGATATTGGCGCAATCGGCCAAGGGTGATTGGTTTTTTATCATACAGATATTTTACACCAATAATTCCAAATCTATAGGCCCTAAATATATTTTAAATTCTCAAGTCATGAACATATAATTCATAGTTCAAACAAAAATATTTAAATACAGTCTCTTGCATGTAAACACAAATTCTTTAACTCTGTGTTAGATATTTTATTTTATAACAAAAAGTAAAACCAAAATTCTAAACAAAATAAACTATTCAATTTTATTTGCCTTAAGGCTTAATTCAAATTATGAAATACTTGATAAATATATTAGAGATAAAGATTTCCTCAAGCAATAAAGTTAAACACTATCAAAAACAATATTAGGTGGGCCAGTATGATTTTTATGTTGTGGATTTATAAATAATTAAAAATACATATATTGTGGCTGTAAGTAACGTAGTTTTAATTGAATACAAGTTGTATAACAACCTAATATGAATTATTACCTACATCTTTCAGTACAAGCCAAGGCCCACGCTTACGCACAGCATTTTGCTTTCTATTTAAATAATTTTTGTTTTGGATTAGAGTCATTTATATTTGCTATAGCCCCTGTTTTTCTGTTGGCTGAATTAACTAAACTATATTTTATTTACATAACCGTAACTTAGTAACACAGCAAAAACAACAAATACGTCCAAGATAATGTATCATTATTGTGCTATTGTATAGAACCGCGTTGAGTAATCATGCATTTTTCATTTTTCTTATCTTCATGGTGTAGAGTATGATGTCACTCTACCGGCACCGCTCATCATCGGCTGCATGCCGATTACTGAGCGCTCTAAGATCCACTTGATCGATTGCTCAGTGAGCACCCCTGAGATCAGTTCTTGGAGCGTATTCAAGCGTAATGTCGAAGTACCAATTTACTGCTATTGTAAATAGTTGTTTAGTTATTTTGTCATTTAACTGAGAATTAATATATTGATCGTTTAGTTGAAAATTAATAATATAAAAAACAGCAAAGACAAAACTATCCACTGTGTGTGAATATTATTATTTGTACTTCAATAAAAAGTACCTAGAAATGCCTTTGTGGCATTTTTTCTGTTTTGGTAAAGCGCATCAGTTACTGGCAATATCGACAACCAAATATCAGCATCAGTAATATTTGCAAAAGGGCTTATCAGCCCAGCCCTAAATATAACCTAAGACATTTTTTTCCAAACTATGACACCACTTAAGTTTTATTCATAGTAATAATAATAAATAATAAATAATGTTTTTGATATTAGTAAGTCTGATGAACATATTAATGCAGATATTTTTATCAAGTCATAAAACTTTTAGAAACGTCTATTTCCCTCTGGATAAAACTTTATTTAGCTTACCACAAAAGCTTTATTTTAATTTTATTTATTTGAGGTATTTAACGTGCACTTTGTGAACCAACCAATTAATTATATCGGAAAATGAGAATATTCTATGAGCGACAGCAAAAAGGACTATCAATTTTGCTGGGAAAGGTATTCTCACAAATCTTCCGCATTACTGCAAATAATAATTATTGAAAGTCATAGGAAGGCCACCTCACCTGGCTTACAGTTCCTGACTTGAGACAAAGGCTTCTGTAACTATGAACATGAAGCTTTCAGATAGAGATGAACGGCCCAAAGTTCATCTAGGAACAAACTAATTAATTACCGTAGCAGTTTAGTTGTGTCCTGTACTTCAAAGGATAAAGTTTAAAATAAAACCCATGCATGCTCTAAGAATATGTAGAAATACAGGTAGTTTACCCATAACCATGAATGTATATTCAACTGTTCATTTTTTTGTAAATAACTGTATATACTGTATAGCTGTCTCCAAATTAGTTGGCTATATCCCTTGGGAGTTGATTAAATCTATGTGTGCCCTATCCTCAATGAATAGCCAACCAGTCATTTCAAACATATTTACTTCCATTGCATCTAAGTACCTTCAGGTTGTTGAAGTTATTGTTGTTGTTGCTGTTGTTATTGTTGTTATTGTTATGGTTACTGTTATCATTTTATTATTATTATTATTATTATTATTATTATTATTATTATTATTATTATTATTATTATTATTATTATTATTAGCACCGCGGCTTACTACCCGTTCGGGTTATACGCACTTATGCTAATGTGTAATTGTAGGGTGATTGTGAGATGAAATGGAGGACCTACAGTTTAACGTGGAATCCGAACCACGGTGGAGGCCTGGCATTCCTCACATTCACAAGTTGTGATTAATACACGTCTTGTCAGAGGTAAAGGAAGGGTTTGGCAATCATATAAATCTGTGCCGGGACTGAGGATTGAACCCCGGACACCCAGCACAGAACTTACTCTATAGCCTTGGGAATTCGAAAGTTCACTGCCGCACTTATAAAATTACTCTACCTATCGCTATCTTGAGCAAGTTCTTTCCAGTTCACCTCATTACATCATATCTCTTTCAGGTCCATTACAATGTTATCCTCCCATCCGCAATCTCCGGAATATTTTAACCTAGGAACAGCTATGGCAAACTTATGTTTCTTGATGGGATTATTTGTTTACGGTGAGAGCTCATCACGCCCACGCCCAGCCCTCAAGTTGGAGGACTACTCCTATCAGCTGTCCACGAATGCTTCTTCTATATATTCACAGCTACCCTTCATATCTGAGGGCTGTATCCTTTATTCCCCATGGTTCTTAGAATACAAGGTTGCCTCGGTCCCTATACCTGCCAGCAGGTAGTTTTCTACCTTTCACCACTCTTTGTGTGACAGCACCTGGTGACTGTACTGAAGCTTAGTAACAGGGGCTCAGTAGTAAATTACCGACTTGAGGGTTCATAGTGTTTCATGTAGTTACGATTTTCTTGAAATAATTTCACTTTAAAAACAAGAGTGAATTCTGTGTACTAGTGTAGTCATTGATGTTAATAATATCGTTAATAGAAACTTAGTTTCCTTCATTTAGAATTTATTTAATGATTTTGTCTCATTTGAGTGAGATTCAAAAGAAGAATGTTTTCGGTGTTTTGTTTATATACATATAATATGATAGTGTAAGTAATGGTGTAAATAGTTGAATATTTTGTTTTTACAGTTATTTTTATTAATAAAAACAACATTTTAGGGTCAACAAAAACTCCGGGGAAAAGATGTAAAGTTGCTTTGTGTAATAATGGTCACCCAAAAACATAAACTCCAATGGTAAATCAATAATGTATCATTCTTTTCCAAAAGATCCTGTAATTCGTAAAAAAAAATAAAAAATGGATACACCTATGTAGGAAAGATGCGAAGTGGAATCCAGATTCATGTTCAGTGTGCTCGGAAAATTTGTGCGTGAAAGATTTTGAATGAGACCTAAAATCTGAAGGTTTAATTTTAGAGGTAATGTACCCCCATTTTTCTGGAGGAGTGTGTGAAACTATTTAAGAAAAGATACTTTTCATACATTCAAATGGGATTTGAACCCCAGTATCTCTGTCACTGGTAGTCCAGTCCACCAGGTTAGTGACACATTTACAGTGAGACCACCGCTGTGTGTAACAGGTATTAATTGCTTACTTAACCCTGATGGTAATATTTTTGAAAAAATTCAAAATTATAACAGTTTTAGTCCGCATGTCTAGATAGGTTTACTCACCGAGCCACATTTTGTGCCTGCTACAAGGACAGTGATGTCTCCACCCAATTTCTTGGCAGCTGTTAAAGCGTTCTGTGTGATGGGCAAAAGTTTCTCATTGTTGTGCTCAGCTATCACCAGAGTGCTTTCAAATCTTCTTAAATATGAATTCAGCTGGGGAGAAAAAAATGTCATAACTTGGAAAAAATGACAACACAAAAGTTTGAACTAATCACCGAGATGAGAGAAAAATGAAACAAGTCATAGTTAAAAATGTTAGTTTCAAGATATGCTTCATAAACAAAGAGCTAGGGGCAGCCGTACCTACCACTACTGGTACTTTGCAACCAGAAGAGCTACTGAAATAAATTTGACCTCCTATAGATTTATTTCCCTCCACTCTGATATTCTCTTTGAAAGATGACATAGCACTAAAAATTAATATATATTTTTTTTTATAGAAATGGGCTATACAAAGTTTTGTCAAGCTTTGTATATTTATTTTAAAGCTATAAAAGGTGAAGAAGACAGAATACAATAGATTCCCAAGTTCTTTATTTTAATCAACAGCCAATCAGTTGGACAATTCAAGCTCAATTAAAAATATAAAATAACCAGAAATCTGGGAAGGTGTTCCTAGAATCATATATTTTTTTAAATAAATTTTAAACGTAATAATAATAATATTTAGCACCGTTCGGGTTATACGCTTAAGTACTAATTGCGCTAATGGATTAGGATTCGGGAGGGTTGAGGTTAGAGGAAGTGAACCCGCATTTGCGTGGAGGGAGAGGGGAAAACCATTTAGGAAAAACCACCCCCAGTTCACTCGACCGAGATTCGAACCTCAATCTCCCCATCCTCGGCGGTCGAGCTCAACACGACTAACGCGTTAGCCAACTACACCACCGAGGCGGGTCTTTAAACGTAAATCCTTGTTCAGGAACAGTGTGTGCCAAGGGAGAGTTTCTTTAATTTTTGGTAAGCTTGCTATTTAAAAAAAAAAAGTATTGTTTGTCACATACCTGAAAACAGTTAATGACTAGGGCATATTATAAATATGTTAAATCACTATTGGGTTTTTAATTTAGCATTTGTAGACAACTTGAGTTTTCTTAATTTATTTAAAAATTATCTAGAACAATTTTACAATATTGATTTTGTTATAATTGGAAATTTGCTTTTGTTTATGTGTGTATGGATGCTAAAACATAATATACAATTTAACATTATGTGACATAGAAAAAAATTTAAAGAATCTCGCCCTCAGTACGCAGTTATAATAAGAACAAAATTTTGGAACCAACTTTTTTTTACCATAATATAGAAGTGATTTTGAGTTTTTGAAAAGTTCAAAGAGCCAAAGTGCTAATTCTTCAAACATTGAAAATAAAAATAAACTGCTTTTTTAATTGAACAAAAACATGTGTAACATGCTGGGAGTCCAACAAACATGTAAAAGATATAAGTAGCCTACCATATAAATAAATTTATTAATATGTTACTTATAAAGATTTTGACATTTTACTGTTTTTGTGACTTTTGTGTTTTCCATCAGGAAAAAGTTCCTATCTTTTGACAGGATAAAGATTTTTGAATGATTCAAAAACTGTCAGAATCTGTAAAAAAATGGGCTAAAATACACTTGCTCTGGTCTTTCTTTAGGAGCACTCTAAATAGAATTCCAGACCCTGGTTGCACTTGCCCCGACCTCCAGGGAAAACGCAGCCACGTGGAATGGTGTCAAAAAAAAATCCTAAAACAAACACTATGCAATTGTAAAAAATAGATCAATTGATGTGCCAGAGAGCCTATTAAACAAGGATAACACATGCCTAGTTTAATTGTTCTGCTTGCAATAACAATACTGCAAATTGAGTCCAAATACCAACTATACTAAAACCTGGTTGCACTTACCCCACTTCACCTATTTTCCCATATATATTCCAGTGTAATAATTGTTTCTTGTGATCATTGTGTAAACTGAAAAAGTTGATCATTGACTGTCTAGTTAAAAACTTTTGTGGTTCCTTTTCCTTTAGTTAAGTAAATAAATGAGAAATTGCCAAAAATATTAGTAGGGGCTGTATCCGATTAGTCTACTTTACGTGCCATTGACCCTTGACGTTCACTGGATAGTTGCGTTGGCAAACATGTGATCAAGTGTAGATCCATCCGAATAGTCACGAAGTGTGCAGATGCACCCCTCACACACCCTTGATGCTGTGTTTGACTGGCAATTGTTTATTTTTTCGTCTGCTAGAGATAGAGCTCATAGTGTAATGTGATCTGTGATAACGGGCTGATAGATGGCGTTTAAAATAGTTACAAAACTTTCATTAGTAGGAAGCAGCACTGTGGACTCAAGGGTGTGGAAATGATAGTTTGCCGTCCAGATAGTCTGTTGCAGTCTTCGATCTCAAGTGCGTGATAAGTGTACATTCATCAAATTTGCATAAAGTCAAGTGTACATGACTACCCGGTGTGGGTGTAAAGTGTAATTTTATCGAGTCTGCATGAAGTCTGCGTCAAGTCAAGTGTACTTGACTATTCGGATACGGCCCCGGATACAGCCACTGTCTACCCAAACCTAGTCAAAATAATAAATTAGCTTACTGGCGAAAGTAGGCTTACTATATTAAGTTAGGCCTTCCCTCAAAGTGATAATTCGCGAACAAAAATTACCTCTGGTCTTTGTAAAAAAAAACTTTCTGAGTGTATTTTGCTTTGTAAAATATCTAACCAATTACAATCTCTATCTATATGACCAAAGTTCAAAGAAATTATTTATTCAAATATCTGTAGTTGGAATTAATTAAAACATCATCAATTACCTTCCCAGACTTTAATAAATGCCGAGAGCATTTAGTAAACATGGTTATTAAAATTATTTCACAGCCTTTTCTTTGGAAACAAATTAATACTAAAATGGTTTTCTATTAATTTATTTAGTCAGCGACCGTAATCAAACAAGTACATCACAGATTACATGAACAACGAAATTCGTTTATCAAACGCAGAGTGGCCAACCAGGCTGCCAGCTCATGTTACCAAATTTCCGCCAGTACTGACAAAATTATTTAACTTCCCGTTTAACTAATTAAAGGAGGTTTTTTTTCCCTAATGTGTTCAAACTCCTTTTATAATCTTTACTACAGTACCTTGTATTTAATAATGTTACATATTTTCTAGTAATAGCTGATTTTAATAGAAAACATTTTTTAGAAAATAAAAAACATATTTTTTACGGTCAATATTAATAAGAATTTACTATATTATTAGGTAGATCTATTGATAATATTTATAAAAAGTTAAAGGTGAACATCACGTGACTTGAGGTATTAAGATGTAAAAGTAAAAACCCGAATACAACATTATTTCATAAATATATTAAAATCGTGTTTCCGGAGTTGATAAAAGGTTTTGAAGATTTTTTCCCCGGGATTTTCACTTTTTGTGGATTTACAGTATGGAACACAATGAGGACAATTTGTCAAAGATAGCATGACTGAATTTATTTGTATCTTTTTTTCCAAATGTCTAGACATTTATTTCTGGTGTCAGAGTTATTAGTTGCAGAAATAAAAGATAAAGACACAGTCTGTTGTAACCACTCCTTTCTACAGACATGTTAAATCGACCGTGTTATCAGGGTCACTCAGAGGATTCAAGGGGACTTTGCCAATGGAAAATTGAGGGCTACCCTCCCCCCTCCTCCTCCAAACACAAAATTTGTAAAAATGTATGTGCTTTATTAACAAATATAAAATAAAATGTGTACACACGGCTTATCCTAAAAGGATTTTTGGTTGGGTGTACTGAGGTTGGTTTTCCCTAAATGGCTTTACATTTTCCCTCCATGCTTTTAAAGGCGTTCAGTTTAAAAAAAAAATTACTAAAGAAGGACTACTCCAAATATCCTCTAGAAGGATATTAAATTTCAAAATATTTCTTGGGGAACATTAATATAAATAGCTGTTAAACAAGAATGATTTTCAAAAATTCTCTAGATGAGGACCACTTTAAATAGCTTCTAGGAGTATACAATTTTCTAGCCTTAACTGGGGAAAAGGGGTAGAAAGTCCAGAAAATACTTTTTTTGTTTTTGCCCCTCCATCCCCCTCACACACAAATAAGGTTTCATCACTAATGTATAAAATAACAATTTTCTTGATTCTTAGGGTTTAATAATTTGTCTAAATATCATGTCTTAAACTTACGGTAACACTTCCCCACCCCACCCAAATTAAATTTTCCTAAGCCTATGCCAAATCTAACGTAGCCTAGGTGTGACATGAACATAACCTGAAGTGGATTTCCATAAATGGCTATTATACAGTACTACAAACGTTTCACTACAAAAACGGTTAGGATTACAAAGAAAACTATTAGAACATGTTTTGCTGACAATGTTCGCATCTTTAATTTTGAAATAATGAACGGCTTAAAAAATAATTGCAAAATACTGTTTAAGAGCGCAATTTTTTTAAAGATGGCGGATGTAAATTAACTTTTAGAGCGTGACATTTTATCCAATTTTATTGACCAAAAAAACTATACCACTATGTCAAATTTCATGTTAGTATCACAAATTAAATGAGTGTTATGCTTAGCATCTCCACTATTACGTCCAGGTTACGTTAGGTTTGGGAATTATTTTCATATCATTCCAAAGCTATGTTAGGTTATTTTGGTGCTCTGTTTGGCGCCTCCTCAAGCTGACGCCCCGGGCAGCATCCCGGTTCGCCCAGCCCTTAAGCCACCCCTGGTAATTAGTACATCTGCGTACAACCTGAATAGGTAGTAAGACACGATGCTAAGAAAAATTAAGAAAAATATATAATAAATTAATTATACTGAAACCAAGTTCACATTCGGAAGGACCCGCTTCGGTGGTCTAACGCGCTACTCTCTCAGTAGATTAGATCGCCGATGATGGAGAGATCAAGGTTTGAATTTCGGTCGGGTGTACTGAGGGTGATTTTCCAAAATTGTTTTCTACGCAAATACGGATACATTTCCTTTAAATATAGTCTTCCTAATCCCTTAAACCTATTAGCGTAATTAGTACATAAGCGCATAACGCGAATGGCTGGTAAGACGCAATGCTAAAAAAACATTCTGAAGGAATAAAAAAAAAAGGATCCTAAGCAATATTACAAAAGTTTGAGACTCCACAGTCAACGTAGTCCAGAAATTCATTCAAAACCTTTCTGTTTAGCTCTGTTTTAAATTGTCTGTAAAGGCCGGATCACACACAGCACCAAGCTATGCAATGCTATGTTGTGCTATGGTTTTGTCAGTTTGGTTTCACACCTATTGCTAAGCTAAGCTATGGTTCCTTTTTTCCCTCCTGAATTCATTGGGGTTTCTTTCTGGTCTGTCTCCATTGAAGTTAAGTTATGTCATTCTCCAAAATGTATTGTTTGAGCTCAGATGATACTACTGAGGAAGAGTAGCTGCTGCTATTAGTAATTGTTTTGGAGGAGGAAGAAAATGTAGGAGGTGGAGGAAGGATCTGGGCCAGCGAAATAAAACTGCAACGAGAAATATTTTCAGCGAGATTTGGAAGTAGACGAGGACAAATTTAAAAACCACTTTAGATTAAAGAGAAATGAGTTTTATACACTGTCAACCCTGATTAAAGATGACGTAAAAATTCATACCAACTGGATGAGCGGGAAACAAACTGGAAACAAAACTTCAACACTTCTTTGGTTATTTTTCACCAACCTACTGCGTTTGTTCTACACGTAGCCTAAGTTGCGTTATGCGCATGCGTAAGGGCTCAAGATAGAAGATTGAAAAATTTCCCGGCCAGCAATCGAAAAAAAAAGCGCAGCGTAGCAAGGCATAGTTAGTTTAGTTTAGCTTACCTTTTTGTGTAAGCCAACATATTTAAATACATGCTCCGCTATTTTTCTAAACAGTTAGCAGAGCAAATCTTAGCTTAGCGCTCAGTGTGAACCGGCCTTTGAAGGTGGTTTATGGAGTTCTTGCCTTAATTCTATATTATTCAGCCACAAGTCAGAGTTCATTATTTCAAAATACCTCCTTAAGTTTGGAATATTCTTCATGACAAACGTGTCTTTCACTCCATGGCTTGAAATGGTTGTTAAATATCTGGCGCATTTGTCCACATTATTGCTCAAGAATTGCAACCAATTTAATTCTTGGTGTCACAGCTTTCCAGTAATCACCCATCCTAGGAATTTTCCACTCTCAACTGCTTTTACAGTTTATTTTACTCTTTCCCCTGGATTTTGATTTCATTGATTCAATAAATCATTTTGTACGATGTATCTTCTACATTACCTTTTACCTTTTAAAACACCAGGGCGGCACCCCAGAGGTTAAAAAAAATGTGTTAGGACATTGCCCTGGACCACCTTGGACCCCAATTTCCGAGATCTCTCGTTTTGAACTCGAATCTAGCCTTCTCGAACGCTTCAAAAACGCTGAGAAAACATGTTTGTATTCCTGAACTAAAATCGTGATGAGTGGTCGAGAAAACAACCATTCGAATTCTCTTTATGTTGTATACATTAATTTCTCATACAATGAATTGATTTCCGGTGAGATCAACCAATCCCGGCACAGGATGAAGGTTAAATATTTTGCAATGTGGACAGTATTTATCTCTGTGATACATAACCAATTTTCTTACTATTGTTAGTAAATTTATTTTAATACTTTTATTTTGTCAAAAAGAAATGTAGCTTCCGAGCAAAAGCGTATTCTTCTGGAATGTATTGAAGGTCTTATCTTAAAAGCGTGATAAACTAAAAAATTTGTTTTATTACAACACTAGTATAATTATTAAGAGAAATAATAAGCTAACAAACCTTTGTAAAAACAGATAATGCAGACGTTCGAGATTGTCCCTAGATATCACGTCTTCTAATGTGTTAATTAAATAACCTGCACTGCGTTTATTCAATCTAAATAGCTTGACAAATGATTTATCACTAATGGCAAATGCATTATACCTATCGTTAAAGATTCGAAATGGACTATTTAATTCAAGTTTACGTTCTTATAGTTCTTGTATTGCAAGCAAATGTAATATACGCGCCATCTTTATTCACCAATACTTCTAAACCCTTCGAAATTTTATATTTCGAGTGGGTAGACCCCTTCGAGAATTAGAGAGAGAAATAATTTTGAATTGTTTGTGTCTCGAATGGTCTCAAATGATTGAGGAATACCAAAATGTGAAACTCGAAAAGGAAAATTCCTCGAGATGCTCAAAAGCACACTCGGGAATATGGGCCCTGGCTCGACTACAGCACTGCTGCCCTTTTCGTAACACTTTTTAATTTATGTTGTTATTTCATGGTGACTGCTTGACAAAAATATTCATGACATCAGATAATGCAGTCGTTCGAGATTGTCCCTAGATATCACGTCTTCCAATGTGTCAATTAAATAACCTGTACTGCGTTTATTCAATCTAAATAGCTTGACAAATGCTTTGTCACTAATGGCAAATGCATTATAACTATCGTTTAAGATTCGAAATGGATTATTTAATTCAAGTTTACGTTTTTATAATTCTGTATTGCAAGCAAATGTAATACACGTGCCATTTTTATTCACCAATACTTCTAAACTCTTCGAAATTTTATATTTCAAGTGGGTAGACCCCTTCGAGAATTAGCGATAGAGATCATTTCGAATTGTTTGTGTCTCGAATGGTCTCAAACGATTGAGGAATACCAAAATGTGAAACTCGAAAAGGAAAATTCCTCGAGATGCTCAAAAGCACATTCGGGAATATAGGCCCTGGCTCGACTATAGCACTGCTGCCCTTTTTCGTAACACTTTTTAATTTATGTTGTTATTTCATGGTGACTGCTTGACAAAAATATTCATGACATTTTTTACTGTCAAACCTAGCCTTAATTTGTTTACAAATACATTTCCCTACCAACATATAGCTTTATAAGTATTCCTAATTTTTTTCATCAAATTTTCATAATCCTATTTTAATCCTTTTCTGAGCAATAGTTAACTAATCCCACGTATGTTACCAACTTCTCTTTTATGTGTGATACATTTAATAGCTATAAACACATATTGAATAGGTCATTGTAAAATGTATCCATTGCTTCAAAATGAATTAAATAAACTAGTCTTTACACAGGACGTTCAACCTTGAAATGGTGGGAAGTGATAAAACTGTTCCTAGTCTATTCTGGTGGGTGCTAATGTCTATGTGGGCTCTAAAGTTGGATCAAGAAACTAAGACAAGTTTAAACGTAATGAGAGAACATGAATACACACACATACACACACACACACACACATATGGTCATCGCATTGGCTATCTTTCCTTTTACATTGAGAAAAACTAGATTTTCTTAGCACCATTTCTTACTGTCCGTTCGGGTTATAGATTACGCTTATATACTTAATACGTTAGGGGTTTTAGGGACTATTAAGGTTATATTTAGAGGAAGTGTACCCGCATTTGCGTTAATAGAGTGGAAAGTTATTGTTTAAAAACCACCCTTAGTACACCCGACCGAGATTTGAACCTAGATCTCTCCGTCATTGGCAGTCTATCTAGTCTACTGCGAGAAGCTAAAGCTGGCTTGATTTTTTTAAAACAGAGTATTGAATGCCTTCATAAACTACTATAACGGCTTATCCTAACTTAATATTTGAACAAATTACAGAATCAGACCACATAAATTTACTTTACCACCTACTGAAATAAAAAAACAAAACTATTTTTCCACAATAAAACAATAATTTGACCCTCGCAAGAAATACAACCCAAACTTTTTAATCAGTGGGTGGACAAACTTCTACCTTAACCTGTCTTTTTCAATCAAGTATATTATGGAGGGTATGGAATATCCCTCAGTACGGCGGAGGGTTCGGGGGTCCTCCATCGGGAGAATGTATTAAATTGAAACAAAAAATTACGCTTTTTAAGGCAATCCTTGTCTATTGAAAATAAGATACAACATAAGAAAAATGTTTCAAACTTCTAATATTTATGCAACCTCAGAATCTCAGTTGGGAAGGGGGTGGGGGATTGCCTTCCTGACCCCCCCTGCAGGTGCACCTACCACTACTGACTATTAGGGGCTCGAATGTAATCTGATAGAACACAATTTATAAAGTCGATAGAATGGTAATCTCGTGAATAAAGGTAAAAAGGAAACCAATATTAAAAAAACAAACACGCTTTGATCATAATTCAACCCCGACCTCTCAAAGGTCAGAGTCAAACACTCACCTTGTGCAACCAACACTTACTTCCTGCTGCTAACACAAGACTAAATAGGCCGACTAGAACGCCTGAATCTGAACTTAGAATCCGGGGCTCGAAAACAATCAATTTCACTAGATGTATTTTTTTTTCTTCAGTGTAGTTTTAATTTATCTTCTTGCGGTAAAGTATATCGGAACTTACCTAAATGTCTTGCTCGTGTTCAGGGGTGTAGGCCTACTGGCGGGTTTCAAGCAGCCCGGGACTACAAGTTGAAAGAGCAATATACATATCTAATGCTCTTATGCTCCCTGAAGGAAAACACATATTAATATTAGTGAGGGGAAAGATAATTTTGCAAATCAAATAAAGGTTTCTAGAGATACGTGCGGAGACACTAGTCTATGGAGGGCTGGGTGAGGGTCTCCCGTTCTACCATTGTTCTACACATTTCGCTTTTCCGAATAGGGCTTTGGGACGTCAGTGGCACCCACCAGAGACGTAATTCCAAATAATGTTGTTGAAAATCAACGCACGATTGCAAACTATTTCAAATATGGGAAAGTCCGTAAGGAGGAGACTACATTTTAAATTATTTAACTTAGTTGATAAATGACACCTGTAAATGGAAATTGAGCCCGGGACCTTCAGCTCAGCGCACCAATGATCTACCACTGAGCTATCCAGGATTCAGGACTACAAATTTTACGGCCCTTAGTAACCATTCATAAATACCCCTGAAGCTATGTTTCAGTGTAAGATGAAGTGGTGAAGTGAAGCGTATTTGTTTTTATTAGTAAATTTAATCCCGAGACCATTTCAGATACATTACCTATGAATACGTTGCTAATCAGTCCACATAAAACATCAGCTTCTACTTTCTACTGACATGAACAAAAATGCTTCTCAAGTATTAGACAATATCCGAGTATCTATTTTTTTTAAATATTTAATTTAATAAAAATGATCCTCCAAATGTTATTTGTGTAGATTAAAAAGCTCGAAACAGTCGGTATTCACTAAATAAATGCTTTTACGTTTGGCTCAAGAAATTATTTATAAACGACACCAAGAAATAACAAACGGTATGATTTAACTTTTTTAATGCCATCGTATATATACACAATTGGTGTATTCTGGGCACCGTTAAAATGACTCACCGGAACTTTCGAATAAAATATAATAAAAACAACAATTTTGAATTGAATAATTGATTATTTTACAATAGAACCTTTTTAATCCGAACTAATTGGGACCAAAGCTTGTTCGGATTAGCGAAATTTTGGATTAAGCAAAAGAATACAGGAATACAATTTTTTCACGAATTTTAAATCATACATTTAACTGATTCATTATTTTTAGTGACAGGAAAAAAAATTGTGTTGACTACAAAATGTAAAAAATATTAAGCATTTATTATCAGCTAGCACTGTTTCTTCTCTTTTAACTTTGAGCTTGTTAACCAATAAAATATATTTCATTTGACTTAATTTATGTCCCCGTTTTTCGAAAAGAGCGTTTGAACTATCCGGAGTTTCGGACTACCGGGGTTTGGTCTAAAGGGGTTTTATTGTAGTTTAAAGTTGTTGCTTAAGTCCAAATCTAACCGGCTCACCGGGATATTGAATGAATTTCGATGAAATAGCTTATTTTTAAATCTCTTCACCATTAAGTTAACTACCCTTAATTGTAAGGTTAGAGGGCATTCAAGTATCACGTGTGCTTCTTAGGGGGGTTCAAGCTTTGCTTATTTTTGCTGACAAGGAGGCAGGAGGGTCAGAACAATGCTTACCTAAGACAGAAAGAGGCGGGGAAGATTGGCGCAGTGAGCCAGCCACCCCAAATGGACCAATATTAATTAAAAGGTTCGAGACGTGAATACAAAGACCTTGGTCATCAGATTAAAAGTGGTTTGGATTTTTTTTTATAATTATAATAATACTTTTTTTAGTTTCAATCAAGCGTAAATTAAAAAATTATAATTTTATTACTTTTTTTAATTTTCCCTGTTTAGTGCAATAAGTTTAAATTAGTTTACAACAGTATTTATTGTTAATTATTTTGCACCATTAATTTACACCTTTACGTTTATAATTACCAGCAATTTATAAATTGTATAAAAAAATGGTTATTCCTGTGAACGAATTACAAAAAGTCAACAAATATAACTTATTAAAGACGGGGAGGGGGTGGCTGAGCGTTTGCTTATGTTTGCTTACAAAGGAGAGTAAGGGGGTTTAAAAATGGGCAAAAATTTGCTTAAGCAATACTTGAACGCCCCCTCAAATATCTCATTTCAAAAATGCTTCGGGAAAACCTTATGAAAACCCCAGTTAACAAGTTTTAACTTCCTCGCTAAAATGGTTTCGGTTCAAGGCCGAGATATAGACACACAGATGTACATACAATCAGACATATGGCATCACAAAAACCCCTTTTTCGTGTTCATGAAACGTCGATATCCATCAGAATCACGAATTCGATTGTTTTGACGATTACAATAATTTCTCTAGCCAAGGGGGCGTGACAAAGTAAATATACACTAAAATTGAAAACCAGTCATTTTAACCTTGATTTTAACGACTTTGCATACTTGGTGATTTCGAAGCTATTTTGCGAAGTGGACTGAATCTTCAACTTGACGCACCTAAGCAGTTTAAGCGCTATCACATTTAGATGCCAATGTATTAAATAAAGAGGGGAAAAAAATGAGCATTTCACACTGCGAAACCTCTTGTTTATCTACTGATAGCATTTCCCCTCTTCCTCTGACGAACTTACACAGTCACAATACTATTTGCGCCTTGAAAACATTTACTTGATTTTTAAACTTACCTTTTTCTTGTTTCCTATTCTAGATAGACATATGCTACCACGGACTTTTTAAAATTAATATCCTGACAGTAAGACTCCTACAAGCCTCATTTTAATGACCCAATCAAATAGCCTAAGTTATAGATGATTTATAAAAGTAAATTTACGAAAAAAATTTACTTCAAGAGGAACATAATGACAAGAGGAAAATAATAAGTTTGTGACGCTGTAGAACTATTTTTAGAATTATCTAAAAATGTATGGTTTTTGTTTCAACGTTATATCTTTAAAACTCGTTGAATAAAACGTAAATGCACTGACAGGGGAAATCCTATATTGACCTGCCATGACGTCACAGTTTATCAACATCCTTAATGTGGTAAAACCATTTGATTGATCCCAATCTTGGTGTTGCCAACCGAGGAATACGTAAAAACACACCTTGATATATTTTCTAATTAGATCATAATCTTGTATTTAACACCCCGACTATCCGCCCGTGATATGGGATATTTAGGAAGACATTGAGTAGGTTTCAACACCATTGGTAAAAAAAAAATTTCTAAAAGAGGTTGGCAAAATGGCAACGTATCAGGGCGGTATGATATGAAAAACTTGGCCCTGTTGTGCATTTATATAATGAAGGTCCCTTTTAGGTGATTATTTGTTCTCGCATTTAAGCCATGACCTCGCCCGCGGGTGTAATATTGCGCTCCACCTGCCACTGGTCTAAGAGCAGGTCGTAAGAGGTGATTATAACAGAAGAAACGGTTAGTCTTGACGCCGATTTGAAAGACCTTGTGGATCAAACCAGGCGAATGCGTCACCAGAGAGTAAGAGGCGGATAGGAAAAGATTATATATAGTGTCTTTCAACGAGGTTCAATTGCCTACGACAAGGTCAAGGTCACACACCGAAGCGGAACTGCGTCCAGGGCGTGGCCTCCTCCACACATGTACTGTACGTTCACATGTCGCGCTAAGGTGAAAGGCCTTTTCTTCATGATACCTTCGGAGACTTCAACGCGCTTATAGAACACGAGCAATTATATACGGATTTTACCATCATTTTTAATAAATAATAATAATAATAATAATAGGGTTTTAATGCCTTTTCTTGCACCTAACTATCATTTTTTAAATAATATAAAGATTGCAATTTGGCAGAGGGTACACAACTATAAAGCTAACCACAGTAAGATGTAGCATAGAAATACAGTAGTAGTATTGTTAAAGCGAGAGTGATAAGAGCTATTTTTGAGTTAACCCTAAAGTTGAGGCTACCCCTCACACACAGGTATTTAAGAGCCCATATCTACTGCTGATGACGCGGAGATCGAGGTTCGAATCTCAGTCGGGTGTACTGAAATTAGGTTTTCCAAAATTGTTTTCCACTCTTCCGCCACGCAAATGTGGTTACACGTCCTCTAAGTATGATCTTCCTAATCTCTAAAACCATTAGCGTAGTTAGTACATATGCGTATAGCCAGAACGGGTAGTAAAACGTGGTGCTTAAATGAAAAAAAATTCGTCTCACCTCACGGATAGCAGCGAACCTCGGTAGTTAATTAAATGGGATATTAGATATATACACGATTACGCTCGAACCAGAAGATGTATCGAGGTGCGGTTTTATGCATTCTTCATTCTACAACAACGAAATAGAGATCAGTTTAGTAATATTTTGATTTTAGAATAGTTATATTTCAATTTTGTTAAATTGAAAAAAAAAAATTGTAGGATGGTTTCATTGGTCTCAATTCAACTGTTTTTTTTTAAAAGTAAAATACAGGAAATTGCAACACAATGGGACGTCAGGTCCAATTTGTACTACCTACCTAAGTTTGGTGCTATCCGTGGGGTGAAACGGGTTCTTAAGATTGAAACTTCTCTTCCCTTTTAGATTATGTATTACGTGGAGGAATATATAGAAAGAGTGACGAGACTAAATAGAAGAACCATCACTAGTTATTGCGCAGTGAAAGGAGGACAGTTATCAGTTATTACTTTCCACAGCTGCCATTGGTGAAAAAATGATGACGAAAACCATTCTTTTCTGGCCCATTCCTTGTAATAGGTTTGTCTCTAAGGAGGGTGTGGGGAACACACGATGCAATTCTCTAAAAATGAAAACAAAATTAAATAATTAGTTTAAGTACTACTATTTTGTTTAACCACTTTACACATGTTTCCCCCTCACTGTGTCTTACTACCCGTCCGGGATAAACGCATATTCTATTTTAGAAAAAAAATCATGCTCATTTGGGTGGAAGAAGCGTGGGAAAGAATTTAGGGATAAACAATCCTTAGCACACCAAGCAAAGATTCGAACCCAAATCTCTACGTCACCATAAAAAATAAATTAAATGAGTTTGACGTTAATTTATCGTAATAACTTAAAAACACATTGATAGTCGCATAGTCAAACGAAATGTTCCGGAAACCTTTTTCACAGTACATTTGAAAAGCCATAACTTTGTGAGGCAAACAATTTCAATTTGGGTACGCGCCGCGATAGCAAAGATTGAATTACGCAGCCAGTCCAAAGGTTACACGGTAAATCAGAACTAGGAAAGAAGACAATTTTGTTCCCTGAAATAACTTAAGATTTTCCAAATGTTTCAAGGTTGAAGTTATTTTTCTGTTCCTACTTCTTCTACATCTGAAAACATTTCATTCAAACCATTAGTAATTTGAGTAACCATAACTTTGCACAACAGATTTGGATTTTGCCAGATGTATTTAAAAATATTAGTAAATACGAGTAAAAAGTGCGGATGACACACGACCGTCACTCGTACCAAGTCCATTTGTGTTTTGATTAAACTTATATGCGCGGCACTCTGGGCTGTGGCCGTACTGCACACCTAATTCACCACCGAGGTAGACCAGTCGCTGCACACCCTTTGTAGAACAGTGGTCTATCACATCACTCTTATGTTAGATTGTGTTGTTGGTAATAGGGATATCGGGGTTTGAGTCCCAGTCGGGTGTACTGAGAGTGGTTCTACCTAAATGGTAAGCGTATAACCCGAACGGGTAGTAAGACGCGGTGCTAAATAAATAAATAAAAAATACCTAAATGGTTTTCCACTCTCCTGCCATGAAATCCACTGATACATTTACTCTTAAATTCTATCTTTCTCATTCCTATTTAACTAGGGTTGATAGTTCAACCGAGTACTCAACGAGGTGAGAAAAAAACAATCGAAACAACTTCATAATAGACAAAACACCCAGTTCCCCGTCCATTAATGCATTAATGTAGAAAGAAAACCCCCCAATTTAACCAATTATGCTTTTTCCAGCCACTCGAAGTCTCGAACCCTTGACCCATAGCTCAGAAGGCAAATGCATTTTCAACTGAGCTAAAATGTCAATCCAGTGGATTACGTTTCCGGCGCGAGTCAGGGAATGCTGTTAGGACAAAGAAAGGAGGAAATAAATCGTACTAAATTTTCCCTTTTTTTTTGCACCTTTACTTAAGCGTTACATAATTATGAGAGTGCTTCTACTGTAGCATCCTTTATTACTATTATTAATGAAGAGACAATTTTATCCCCCTTCCCTTCCCCACATATGAAGCAAAAGTTGCAGAGAAATAATGGATGGTCATATTTAAACGCTAGATTGTTGGAACATATACATAAATATCTGATGATTTCAATACAACTCTTCAGCTGTAGAGGATAAAATCATCCTAAATCAGTCCTGCTTGATTAATCTAATTTAAAAATAAAATAAATTACAATTGCACTAAAATTTGAAATCCATTGCAAATGCACACAATATTTTGATTGAATTTACTGTTTATTTAATCTCGAGTTTCGAAATATTACTAGAAAAAAATTATTCGTGAGCAGGCACGATTTATCCAAAACTAATCAATCAAATAAAAGTTTTATAAAAATTAGGCTTAAGGAGCCAGAAAATGTGAACAGAACCTAAAATACTATCATGAGCTTTTGACCAAAATATATTTTAGGCCTGAATGTGGACATAATAAGTATCAAATCTAGTCACTAGACTCTAGTGCGTGGATTAAAATTAGCTAATCAAAGTTTAGAACTCAAGAGTGTGCAGTGGGGATGCTTTATACGCGGTGTGGTATCGGTGGTGACATGGTCTAATCAGCAGTGAGGGTATTCAACCTGGGGTACCGCACACCCTGAGGTACGCGAAGGTATCTCAAAGGAAACGTAAAATTTAAATATATATTATATAATAATAAAAGCTGAATAACCAGGGCCAGATTTGGGGCTAGCCTCAAGACACCCGAACGTAAAGACATACGATCTATTTCTCCCTTTCTTTCCTAGATGTAGATTATAGAGTAGGTATAGCTTGCATTATGCACCAACAACTTTAGAGAGTATAAAGTTGAAGAGAAATTATATCTGGGAGGGTGGGAAGAGGGGGGTGAGCGAACAAAAAAGGTTGACTAACACTTGATCATTCTCGTGTTGGACTAGATCGTCGGTCACGGGGAGATCGGGGTTAGAATCCCGCTAGGATATACTCCACAAAAATTTGGGTACATTTCCTTTCGAACTATATATTTCTAATCCCTAACNAAACGTGTCCAACCTTTGATATACAATAGGTTGGGTTTTTTTTTTTTGGCAATGAAGTGGACCAATACTGTTCAAATTTCTCCCAAGGTGTGTTGGTAGTTGAGGCTATCTCTCCTAACATCCCACGTGGGGTGTCCCTTGTCCGTCCGGCCGTATAAAAGGTGGGACCCGGGGCCAGATTGATCCAGTGTAGACCTTGTCAACAGCAGCACCACCAAAAGTCTCCCCAAACAATCAACAAACATGAAGGTAAGAAATCGGTATAGTTTGAATTCGTTCAACTCCTCCATTTTTAATTCTCAGTAGCTAAGTGGGAAGGTTGGGTCCACTACCAATTTAGAGGAGACTGGTTCGATTCCAAGTGGTACTGGCATATATATTTTCCATTTACACTGGGTTTAATCCTGCTATCTAATACGTAACTATATACTTTCCAATTTTTTGGTTCAAAAAGGGATGAAGCTACTCGGGAGTGGAGGAAGTTACATAATGATGAGGTATTTACCCTGTACTCATTACCAGACATTGTTAGGCTAATTAAGTATCATAGACTACGGTGGGCAGGACATGCAGTGCGAATGGTAGAATCTAGAATTATGTTCAGGGTATTGACTGTCAAACCCAATGGGAAGAGACCATTGGGAAAACCTAGATGTTGATGGGAGGATAACATTAAAATGTACCTGAAAGAGATAGGCTGTAATGAGGTGGACTGGTTAAAACTAGTTCAAGATAATGGATAGATGGCATACTTTAGTAAGTGCGGCAATGAACTTTCGAGTTTCTAATGCCATAGAGTAAGTAAGTATGCAGTCCGTTTTTGATATGAATAACCTTAGCTGGCAGCTATAAAAGTTACTATATTTACTTACACGTATTCATACGTAAAGTCATGTGATATGAAGTGATCACATTTGATAGATGTTATCAACTAGTTTTCATACCTACGACAGGTGGATTATATCAATATACAAATTGCGAAGCCCGTAGTCTTCCTTCTTTAAATTTATCAGTGAAACCATCCTTTTAATTCATTAAAGGCTTTAAAAAAAACTCAATCCAACAGAATAAAAGCCAAAATCCGGATCCGTTAGGTTCAGTCCTGTGGTATATTCTTTAAATGTGTAGGGTTTCATCTTTTTAAGTAATCTAAGGGGTTTCGGAGGGTTTGGAAGGACACATACACACACACACATTTAAAATTATATTATGTAAATACCTGTATATTAATAACACTAATACTATTGTGAAATGTCAATGTTTACCACAGTAAAATAATTGTATTTTCTATCCCTACCATAATACTACTGTAAACATATGCATTATGTCTGTATGTATATAGACATATGAGGCGTACCCTACATAACGTTTATATGACGAGTGCTGATATAATCGTTGTATTTAGAAAGTGCACGTAAAAATATACACCCATAAAATTTTGTAAGTCCACCACTGATTCCCAACTTTTTATTTCACTCGATATGTCCTTATGGCAGCTATGTAAATGTCCGTGGTCGATTGTTTTAAGAGGCCGATTACAAGTCTAGGAAACACTTGTTTTATCTAATTATATCTTTTTATACGATCTACTTGTTAGCGATGCAGTGACATTTTTTTTAAATACAATTTTTAGTAACATTTTATTTTAGTGCATTGATAAGTTTCCAAACGATTGGATCATTATTAAATGCAAATGCAATATAAATGAATGCAAGTTTTTATTTTTAAATCCAAGCTTTTTAAAAATAACGCTAAGATATATTTATATTGATACAAAACACATTTATAATATTTTTAATATTAATTAATATAACTAACATTGTGTGCTCATCTATGACACGTGAGGTCATAGTTTGGTTCGAGCCTGGGACCACGTCACTGAGAATTTTATGGTACACTATCTTTTTAATGTAGTTTTCTAATTCTCTTTCAAGATGAATGTTTGTGTTTTTCCTGAAAATTTACTCTACTCATCCAGTGTCTTTACATTAGTATAGGTGGTGAATTGAACGAACGGACAGTGATTATTTAAAAATCACTAACAAAAATTGACATTTCATATATTAATGTAATGAGTACTAATCATAGCCAGATAATAATGGCTTTAATTTTCCTATAAGGAGAAGTATTAAATCATGTGTACCTTTTTAGTTTCTGAAAATACAATTATTAATATAAATTTTAAATATAAAATTATCACAAATATAAAATATATCTAGATAGAACTTATCGAAATTATATCGCCATCGAATTTTCAGTATCAGGGTGGCCAAAATAAGAAAAACTATGTAAAACATGCAAATGTCAAAGCACTTATAACTGTTAAGAAAATCAGGAAACTATCAGAGAATTTTATAATTGGCTCATAAAATTAGTATAGGGAAGCAAAATGAGTGCATTCTAAAAAAAACTATCTATATTTTTTATTATCAATTCCAATGTGGGTTTTGGTTTGGTAAATTTTGATTTTTGGATCAAGGCAAAGAGTGAGATTTTTTTTTCTGAGATTTTGTGGTCCTCTTGAATAAGTGAATCTAATTCAGACAACTTTGTATTGCGTTAGAGATTTCATTTGTGCCATAATATGAGCGTCTCAGTGATTTGGTATAAGTTTAGGAGGCTAACAGTGGCCCACATGCTAGGAGATCATCCGATTCATCAAGTTCAACTCAAAAAAGAAAATGTTAGCTCGCAGACTGATGTATTAACATGATTGTATTGAAAATGCTCTTGAAAAGTTCGCAAACACTTAAGCTAGCAATAACCGGTTTTAGTTTTACTAAGAGGCAGTTTGGTCAATTTACACTAGGAAGAAAGGTCATACACTTGGCTGGGCGGTTAGAAGGACAAATTACAAATTTAGAGGCTTTGATTTGGTTTCAGGGAGTGTCTAAAATAATGTAACAATCGCTTGAGATTTCATTCTACATCCAAAATTATATTAGTCGCTGATCTGAGCTTTAGTGGATAGTATTCAAGTGTTCAAGGCCAAGTTTTGATGCTATAGGTTAGACCAGTTTGTAAATCCTGATTTGATCCTTCCCGTATTCGGAAATGTCTTTTAAAGATTAATTTAAAGAATTGAAACTCATAATGATTATTTTATTAAGTAGATCTTCACGTGCCCTTAAGATCACCATCGTTTTCCTGGCCATGTTATCTTGAATGTTGGTCCCCCACTGCTATCACACCCATACCTGTCCCTTAGTAATCACTTTCTTTGTTCTCTACAGGTCGCCGTCGTTCTCCTGTCCGTGTTCGCCTGCAGCGTGTCCGCCGGTCTATTGGCCGCCCCCGCCAGCGTCCTGGTGCGCACGCCCAGCCTGGACAGCGCCGTAATCAAGTCTGATCGTCTGGGAGGTAACTTCGCCTACAGCTCGGTGGAGGGACACTCGTACGCCGCCGTCAGCCCCGTGGTGCAGAACGTGGTGAGCCCCGTCGCCGTTTCTTACACCGCCCACCAGGTGCCCGCTGGGTACGCAGTGTTGTCAGCCCCGTGGTGCAGAACGTAGTGAGCCCCATCGCTGTCTCTTACACCGCCCACCAGGTGCCCGCTGGGTACGCAGTGTCACCCGCTGCTTACGGTTACGCTGCCCCCGCAGCCTACGGTTACGCATCCCCCGCCGCTTACGGTTACGCGGCCCCCGCAGCCTACGGTTACGCCGGTCACGGTTACGGTGGAGTCCTGGTCGCCTAAGCAGTGAGGAACAACGCCACACCGCCCCTCTTCAATGACGACATGCTGTTGACACTGGTGA